>JANBTS010000070.1:0-59338 GCA_027578955.1 Coemansia sp. RSA 1250
TGCGGATTACACGCCTTTTGCAAGCAAAGCAGGCCATAGCCAACCCCGTTGTCATCGCTTCAGCAACATCTGAGCCGGTGTTCAATACTAGCTACCACAATTATAAAAATAATATTAAAAGTTTTAAATAAAAACTTTAGTTAGAAACGATAGACCGAAAACAATCAGAGTAGGAAGAAAAGACAAGTTTGATATAGCATGTGCTATTTTACTGTGTATAGGTTTTTTGTAGGTGAGTTTTCACAGAAACACTAGTAAATTGCGGACATGAAATGGCAAGCAACATTGCACATTTTGCAATTAAATCCATATCTTTGCCTTCCCCGTGATCTAGCCACCAAACTTTAAAGTTTTTGTTCAATAGTTTGTAGTTTTGGTTGAAATGGTCTACCAGGTGCTGGTCGGTATTTACATTATTTGGGAAGCCCAAGCCGCTGATTTGGCTATGCAGATCAGTTAAAAGCGGTAGATGTTGGAGCAAAAATACCATATCTTGTAGAGTTAAAGGTGCTAATGAAATATCAAGCACTTGTAGCTGGTGTAAATTGTTGCTCTGTAAAACAAGTGGTACTATACTGTTATCCATCGTTATATCATCAATGTTTAGGGTTTGTGGCTGAGCAGATATAGATAGCGCAAAATTAATAATATCATTTGAAGGAGCACCAGAACGCACCAAACTATTGTCAATGTTTTTAACTCGCACATTTTGAACATGTGGATATTTACCATTGCCAAATATCTTGTATTTTAAAGCAATGTCTATAAAGTTTGAGTTGGCATTTAAACTGACATACTTTAGAGAATAGCTGGTTCCTCTAAACAGCGTATCATCCTTGAATGGATAGTCCATATACATGTAGATCTCTTCTAGATTGGGGAATGGTGCCAGGGCCTTGGTTGTTGGTGCAGCCTCTGCGTAGTTCAAGTAGAACCAACAGGAAAACCTTATTTTCCGTAAATTTGAGTATGTTATTAAAGCGCCCTTTTTGTTTTGTACAAGCAATTCAATTTCATCCAGGTGTTCGAATGTAAGTGAAAGCTCATTTAGCGTGCTAGCATTGTTGTGAATCAGCTGGATAGTGTGCAGGTAAAAGATATTCCATACAAGTTTGAGATGAGTTAGTGGAGGTGCAATATATGGTACATTTGCAGCTAAGGAGTCGCAATGCAATGTTGGCGACTCGGAGCTGCGGAAAAAGTAATTTAACAAATTATCAAGTGGTTTAAAGTACTTTTCATTGCCAATCTCATAGTTCGAGCCATAATCAACTGTAATGTTGCGTAGCCGAGGAATTTTACTTTTCAAATCCTTAACAAACTGCAAAGACAGACTACTCAAGTCCTTATCTAAATCGTAAAACTCCAAGTCCATATGAACAAAACAAACTCTTAGAGTTTTGGCTGCTGGAAATACCAGGTTTTTGTCATTGGCGAGGATCTGACTTGCACGACCATTAAGTATACTTTTGAAGTCAACATCAAGCACAATATCTTGTACCAAATGATTGTACTCGCTGGCTGGATATCTAATAACTGATGGCCAGTTACATAGAGTGCTGCGCAAGTGCGCATGCTGATTACATTCAATAGTCAAGTGTACATGCGAACAAAACCTCTGCAGAGCCATGTAGCGCCACGATCGACATGTATAGAGCAGTGGAGCAAAATTATTTGCTTTCTGCTCTAGTCCACTAGCACCGTTGTTGTATAGAACCTGGTTTCCATCTATTAGTTTTTGTAGAACTTGCGATAAGATATTCCATGGAAGTGATTGAAGTGAAATAGCCATTTTTAATACAATTTATGTTACAAGAATAAATACACCAAAAACGAAGAAAACTTTAATTTTTCGTGGAAGCGTTTAAAACTCGTCATTTTGATTTAGCTTTGTACTTTAAAATAAAGTGCTTTTGTATTTAAACCAGTGGCCAAGAATATCATAAAAAGGGAAACCACCATTTTATAACTACCTTATTAGCCACAAAAGAGTTTATGCATTTTTAAATTACATCCAAAGCCCTTTTAGAATTACCCAAATAGATCATAGAGTGCTTTCTCAGATTTTAAACATCATGGAGAGAATAATTTAGAACGGAATTCGCTTAATTTGGCACCAATGCGCTGTCTAACTGCCGACCGCTCATTGGCAGGCAGAGACTGACGGTTATGCGCAATAGTCGTGCGGCGCAAATATCTGGGGTGGTCATCGGTATCCTGAGCGAATACCTGTCGGATATCCGGACGGCGGCCACTTATTTGGGGACGAGACGGAGAAATGTCGTTTGATATGGGAAGTCGCAAATAATCAGGAACCATTTTGGGTTGCTGAGTGGGTTGATGAGAGCCGGTGCTGATGCCACGACGACGATGCTGGTTGCTGTTTTGAGTTGATGCTAGCGATGGCAATGCTGAGGAGGTACGGGGACCAGCCATGCGGTTTCCGCTGGAAACTGCCGATGATGCACGAGTAGGCCGAGAACCGTTCGCAGAAACCCGACTGCTTGTGCTTACACCACTTGAGCTCCCAAATGAACCAGATATCCGGGGATTGGCAGTTGCTGGGTACCTATAGTCTGGAACCATCCGGTTGCTGCTGGTGGTGCTACTTGTGGTGCTGCTAATGTTGCTGTTATCTCGGCGCATAGGCATGAGAGTCAGAGGAGCCATATCCTTGCGGTTACGCAGCGAACCAGTGGGCGTAACTGGCTGTGATGAGCCATGGTACCGAGATCTACTGGGGGTTGCCGGTAGCCGAGAGGAAGATATATACCCAGAGGTTGATTTGACTGACAGACGGCGATGCAGTAGAGAGTCTTCAGCTGAGCTCGTATCAGCTGTAGCCATGGAGGAGCGGGAGCTGGATACGCTAAGCATAGAAAGCCGCGGTGACGCCAGCCGAGGCCTTAAGGCATCTCCATGAGATGATGCTGAATACTGCTGTGCTTGTGGCAATGACATGCGAGCAGGCCGCTGGTTGCGGTTAACAGAGCCAAAGATAGCACCAGAAGGCGGTGATGCAGGAGCAACCTCGCTACGACGTCTTGGAAATGCCGTTGCTTCGCTACGGCGGCGAGATGCTGCTGGTAATGCAGCCTGGGAAGAATACGTTTGTGAGACTGCTCGCGGAGTGCTGCGGCGTCGCTCAGCCAAAGCGGCTTGACCAAGTCCCAGCCGCGCAGACGAAGAATCGCCACGTAAGTTCATGACCGAGACAGAGGCCCGCAGAGGCCGTAGCGATGGTCGTAGTCCACGGCCAATGGGAGCGGGCTCTGCCAACTGGGGTGCTTTGACTGCTGGATGTGCTTTATGCAACATCGGAGCAGAAATGCGCAAGTCGGAAGGCTGGGAGGTTATGCTGGGCCGTTTTGGCTGCTGCCGCTGAGCTGGCTGGCTCTGCTCGGCCAATGTCGCCACGCTGCTTTCCGACGGTGAGCGAGGCATCTCACTGCCAGAGTCTGCGGGCATAGAAGATGAGCGCGCAGGAGGCAGCGGAGCAAGTGGATGATTCAGTTCAGAGTACACGCGGGGCAAATACGCCTCTACCATGGCTTCCAAGTCCACTGCCCGGACCCGAGCATCGCGCGAGCCCAGGCCCTCCTTTAGCCGCGACTTGCTCCGCACCATAAACGACAGCGCCGGGGTGTGGAAGTCGATGATTTCGGGAGGCAGCTTGCTCTGCGATGGCACTCGGATGCTGGTAGGGCGACTACTGTCGGTCCCAGCAGGGTTCTTTTTCAGCGACAAAACCGTCAGGTAGCGCTTGAGTGCTGGCAAAACGTCAGGATCGTCGGCATCCACAGCTAGCAGCGAGGACGCATTGGCTTGGTCTACAGCCACCTCTTTTACGGTCACTTTGGGCTGTGACGGAGACTCGAATGGCGAAGCAAATAGCGAATGCACGTCTACCTGGAACCAGCGATCAGCCGTCTCGTCGTTGCCAGTGCCGGATATGACGCTCTGCAGGGCCGAGCAGTCTGGTGGCGGCGCGGATAAATGGGCATGCTGCCGTCTAATGGGCCGTTCGCTGTGGTAGTCGGCAAATAGCGGCGACTGCGGCGGCTGCTGGTGCAGCAGCCAGTCTTCGTCGTCTTCGCTGTCGCTGCGAGGCACCAGGCAGGCAGTATCCCCGAGCTGCTTGCTGGGCGAGTCCCAGGGCGTGCTCTGCGACCACATATTGAGCATCCCTGTCAGGGACGGGCGGGGCAAAGTGGCGGCTGGTCTGTGCGTAGATCCTACAAAATCAAGCCAGATAATAATTAGCAAGTGTATAGTGCACTGTGCAGTCTCTCGACGTTGTACCTGTTGAATAGTCGGTTGGAGGAGAGCACCAGGTGGCGCGCTGAGCTCCCAGCGTGTTGCGTCTTTCTGAGCGCAGACGGCGCATGGACCGGTGGTAATGCGCCAGATCGTTGGCCGGAATGTCTGCAAAGAACGGCGACGACGGGGGCGGCGTTTCGTCTTCCAGCATCGCCTGGTCGCCAGCAGAGCAGGATTCCATGGTGCGCCGCCGGGTTCGCCGTAGCTGCTGCATCGATTGGTTGTAGTCTACGAGATCGCGCTGCGGCACGGATGCGAATAGCGGCGACGACGGCGGCATTTCGTTTTCCAGCAGTGCTGAGGGCTGCTCGTCTTCAGGCGCGTCTTCAGCAGACCATACGCCGCCAAAGGTGTTGCGACGCGTGTGCCGTTTGGGCGGCGGCGTTAGCAGCTGCTGGGCGGCCTTTGGCAGCACCGTGTCGATCTGGAACAGCGCTGACGGCGGCCGCTCTGCCGCCAAGTCGTCGCTCTCGCTGGGCGCCAGGTGCGGCGAGAGCAGCATGTGCATTGCGTCCTCGTTTACTTCTGCAATGGTGGTGATTGCGCTGTAGCCGGAAGAAGCCTTATAGAAGCTGTTGCTGCTGTGGTTTGCTAAGGCGCGAGGATTTGAATTTGCAAAAGAGTTTTGGCAGACGGCAATTGGGGGCTGAGGAAGGTTGTCAGCCAGCGCGCTTGCCGATTCCAGCTGGACATCCATGCACCTGACAAACATCGCATGCTCATAAGCTCTGCTGCCTGTTTTCTCCACGTGATCCAGAAACTGGCTGAGTTGGCTATCATATTTTTGGGCTGATGATGCCCATTTCTCATCGAAGGCGGGCTGGTTTGGCATGCTTGTGGCCCATAAAACCTTGTGTTTTTTGATTACAAGAGGCTGTGCAAGAGAAGAAAGATGTTTGTATCGTATGAATCCATTAGGTCGTTTTTGGGCAAGGATCTTTTTTCAAGCAACAATGTATCTAATTGATCTGGGCATTGTACGCTGCTTGAAAAATAACTGTCTGTGCTCTTTCATATCCCTACTTTACAAATTTATGTAAAACCTCCCCTCTTTTCCTCGAAAGGATCGAGGATTTCTAGGGATGCCTTCTAAGAGGAGAGAGAGCACTGAATAGCGGCAAATCGACCATCAGCGGTCCTGTATATTTTAACAGCTGGCCCGAATCATATCGCCATATAGACACACTATTAGGTATAATTACATTTATTCTTAAACATGCAGAAAAGAACAGGTATTTTGTTGAGAGCAAATGCTTAGAATGCCAATGTGGATTGCCGCAATGGTGAGCAGTGTATGCGCTTTCTTGGCTTGCGTATAATCCGAAGAGCTTTTGTTTGGCACAGGCGGCAGCGGCCTTTGATGTCTTCTGCCAGAGATACCTTGCGGCTGCAGTGTTTACAGCAAGCTTTAGTCATTTTACAAGTGAAACAAATGGAGGAGATAAAAAGGAATAAAGCACGAGGTTTTGCGCTTTAGAAACTACCAGGTTGCTTTGGGTATATTTTTCTTTCCTACTATTCTAGAGCAATATGAGTGCACTGCCAAAATCTCCCCCTCCCCGAGAGACTTTGCAGTTTTCATAGCAGATACCTGCCTTTAAAAAAAGATATACGTAGTGGTGGGGCTTTTTCGGGCTCTTTCATTTACAAACGAATGAAAGGTTTATTCAAGACATTGAGAATTTCACAGAAAGAAACCCCCAATTTTTTCTTCAACCGGAATTTACGCCCATCTAGCGAATTCCGGCATCTCTTTCCAGCTCCGAAGATGTCTATTTCCTTAGCTGATATGGCGGAATTAACTACGTTGATTTCAACCAGCATACAGATAATATTTATAGCTGCGCACTAGTAGCCACAAGAAGAAACATCCACAGCAAAGCCACAGCCTTTTAATTCGGGCTGTTTGCAGCAGCGTTAAAAACGATTGTCCTGTTTGAGGCAATATTTTATAAACATGTTTTTTGTACACAACAACAATGTGAGGAACAGATTTTCTGTTGTTGTTGCAGCGGCTTATTGACGAGATATCAGCTTGTGGCTCAAAACAAAAGAACCTATAGCTGATGTGCATATCTCTTTTCTCTCTCTTGCATTTTAATGATAGTTTCTTTTACACTTTTGCATACCACAACGTTAATATAGCAGCACACTCGCACACATTAAATAGCATTGACTTGATGGATAGCAGCCTACCGGCATCACAAGCAGAAATGCCCAACAGCAGTAGCAACAAAGACGAAGGATATCTGGGTATCCAGGTGATATCCAGCGGAACAGAGGACGCTCAGCCGCCAAGCCAATCTGTAGGCGAAGATGAAGCGGGCCGCTGGGAAGAAAGCCCCCATGAGGTGCAGTTCGAGAAGGCATACATAGCCAACGACATCACACAGTTTAGCTCGCTGAGCCTGCAGATCGCGCCCGGGCAGCATACGCTAGTGGTGGGGGGCAGCCGGGCGCAGCGGGCGAGTCTGGGCGCGGTGCTGGCAGCCGGCAGCCACCAGCTTATTCGGCGCGGCTGTGTGCGGGGCCCGCGTCCGCACCGGGACATCATGCATGTAAGCGGAACTGCCCGGCCGTACGTGCGGGCGGGAAGCTCGCTATGGGACGCCCTGGTGTTTCCGCACGACAAGGCGCAGTCGCAGAGACGCGGCGTGCAGGAGCATGAGCTGGAACAGATGCTTGAATGGCTGGGCTTCGCCTGCCTGCTGGAGCGTGTGGATGGCGACTGGGCACGCGTCATCGACTGGGCAAAGGCCCTGGACCGGCGTGAACGCACGGCGCTGCTGCTTTGCCGCCTGCTCTACCACGCCCCGAACTTTGCCCTTATCGACGATGAAGCGCTGGCGGAACTGCTGCCTGCTCAGGTCCGGCAGGTCTTTGGAGCTGCCAATCTGCACCACATCACTATTATTGTTTTGGCTCACTCAGATCCCTTCGACACCTCGCTGCTCTGTACCCCGCCACCCTCGTCTTCCTCAACCATGCCAACTTCCCAGTCCCCCGGGTTCCTGCCCTGCATCGGAGAGTTCACGCGGGCGCTCCGGATCAGCTCCGTGGGCTGGGAGTTTAGCTCGTTTGGCTACGGCTCCGCTGACCGGGCTGCCTTTGACGTGCAGGGAGAGCCCCAGTGGGTGTGGGCCCGCCAGCATTATCTGGAGGAACGGCATGCGGATCGCGAGCGAAGACTGCGGCTGCAGCGACGCACGTCGACGCTGAGCCAGTGCTCCACGACGGAGCGTCGCTGGCTGGTGACGCCCGAGTTCCCGATGTCTCCGGCTGCCGCTGAGCGCTGCACGTCGCCGCTGCTGCGTCGCCAGTCGTCGCGGCTAGCATCGCCCATGCTGTCTGCCCGCTCCAGCGTGTCTGACCTGGCCATGGCCGCCAATGGGTCGCATGTGGATTACGGATCCGTCAGGTCGCGCCTGCAGACCATCGACAGCGCACTTGCCAGCTTTGCCACGGTCCGCCAGCCCTCGCCTTCCCCGCAGAACCCTGAGAAGCTTATCGAGGAGTCAAAGCTTGTTGATGAGGCCAAGTTTGTCGACGAGCCGGCTCTTGAAGCCACTATGGTGGCTGCACCAGAAAGCTCAAAGTCTGGCTCCGAAATGGACGAAGCGAGCGCAAAGTCGGACTTTGGAGATACTGTGGATTGCCAGCCGGCAAATCGCTATGCTCGGCCACGTAATTACCGGCGATCTACGCGCCCAGGATTGAGACTTTCGCCTCGACACTCGCCCAAGCCTGCTGCGTCTGAATTGTCGTTTATTCCGCCCTCATCTCCCCAGTCCTTGCCAAAGTCTCCGTCTGCGCAGTCCGCGGATGTGGGTAGCAAATCTCATGTGTCAAGTGCGCAGCACAATACCCCTGCTCCGCATGACCAATCTGGTAATGTGGGAAGCACATATGTTGTGGGCCACAGCAAGACATCGGGAAACGGGGGAGCACTATCGGCAGCCGCTGCAGCTGCCAGCAGCCTGCGGGCAGCCGCACAGAATTCGGTCGAGGCAAGTCATCGCCGTCGCTACCAGCGATCTCAGAAACCGCCAAAGCCCAATCACATTGCTTCAGCGGCATCGAGCAGCAGCGATTTGTCGAGAATTCCTCGTCCGCCCACATCCGCATCATCTGCAACGGCAACTGCAGCCACTGCTCATTCGCGGGCCAGCAGTCTTAGCAGCCGGGAACCAGCTTCATCCGCATCATCTGTGGCCAGCGTTTCCGTATTGTCACGCACACAGCCCAAGATTGCTGCCCCGACAGCTAATCCGATTGACGAGCTGACCAGTGCGCTTGAAAAGATGTGATTCATATTGGCCTTTAATGTTGGCCAAGATAAAGCTGCTATTTGAATCGGAAAAGATGCGACTTAGAGAGCTTTTCCGCAGAACAAAAGGAGATTGTCTGGGAAGCAATATGGACCAAGTCTTGTTTGGACAAAGTCTTGCAAATGTGCCCAGCCTTTTTTTGCTATTGCCATTGCTGCGGTATTGTTACACGGAACGTATATAATCCAAATGGAATGCTTCGTGTGTTTTTAATCACCACTTTATTTCCTAGTAATTTCTAAAGAACACTATTTTTTTATCTATTGACTGGGTTCATTTGGATTATCACAGCTGCACTTCCTCGGAAATACCTTACATCTTCTCCTTTTTGTCTCCACTCTTTTTCTTTCCCAAAGAACCCTCATTTTTATTCACATAATGTGGTTTCCTGTAGCAGACCCACTTACTACAGAAGTATCGTCAGGCAGCCGTGGCTGCATTGCCATTGTAACTGGTGCGTCTCGCGGCCTGGGCTATGCCATCACCGTAGAGCTTTTGCGTCGCAGAGTGTCGGTGATTGGTGTGGCCAGATCCGGCGACAAGCTGCGTGAAATGGTGGGCCCAGTGATGTCAGAATCTCGCGGCTATGCCCAATTTTTCCCTTGCGAAGCTGACATTGCCACCGATCAGGGCATAGCAGCCGTCAGCGCATGCTTATCGCGCACCGGCCAGGTGCTCATTGCGCTTATCAACAACGCCGGCGTCATCGATCCAATTGCACCCGTTGCCACAGCATCGATGGACAAGTGGCGCGACCACTTTGACGTCAATCTGTTTGCTGTCGTGCAGCTAACTCAGCAGCTGCTGCCGATTCTGCGTATGACCAAGGGCCGCGTCATCAACATCAGTTCAGGCGCAGCAACGCACCCATACCAGGGCTGGTCGGCATACTGTGCCAGCAAAGCAGCCATCAACATGTTTACTGAGTCATTGGGCGTTGAAGAGCCCGAAGTCACCTCAATGGCAGTTCGCCCAGGCGTAGTCAATACAGAAATGCAAGACTTTATTAGAGAAAAGGGTAAAGAGAGCATGCACAAGGAGGACTATAAGAAATTCGTCAAGCTACACGAGGAAGGCGAGCTGCTGGCACCCGAAAAGCCTGCCCGCGTAATTGCCCGGCTGGCTCTAGAGGCTCCTCGTGATTTGTCTGGCAAGTTCTTCTCGTGGGACTCTCCTGAAACCGACAATTTGCGCTCTCAGTACGACCCCATGAGCTTGCCTGATATGGGCAACCGTCAGCAAAACCAGTCCTCCGACGGCGTCATTTTGCCGCCCAACGTCATGTTTGGTCCTCAATGAGTTACAAGCTCATTATATATACTCCCTTTTGCGTTCTCAAAGCTTTATTTTCCGCTCTTTCTTTTTCCTATTTTATATCCAAAAGCCCTATAAAAAAATTCCACTATCGATCCTTTTTTTTCCCCTATATATAAAGCTTGTATTGTTTTTAACTGGTAAGAGATGCAGATACAGATTAATGATATCCAACATAATCGGGACTTTCGTAGCGATACCGTGACCAAGCCGACTGCCGGCATGATGGCGGCCATGCTCGCTGCTCCAGTAGGTGACAGCGTGTTTGGCGAGGATCCAACGGTTTTGGAGCTAGAAAGCCGTGTAGCCAAGCTGTGCAACAAGGAAGCGGCCCTGTTCTGTGCTTCTTCGACCATGGGCAACCAGCTAGCCATTCGAGCACACCTGCATAGCCCACCCGAGTCCATTCTGTGCCATGCAAAGTCCCACATATTCCAGTATGAATCAGGAGGCGCTTCTCTGCTATCGCAAGCCATGATGCTCCCAGTTGCCCCTGCAAACAGCATCAATCTGACCGCCAGCGACGTTGAGAAGAATTTGATTTTGGACAACTCGTTTTGCCATAAGGCTCCCACCAAGCTGGTGGCCCTGGAAAATACGTTTTCGGGAGCGGTGATGCCGCTTGAAGACATGCAGCAGATTGCTGCATTGGCACATGGATATGGGATACCTGTGCATCTGGACGGATCACGCTTGTGGAATGCTTCGGCAGCCACGGGGATCTCTATAGCTGAATATGTAAAGGACATGGATTCGGTCAACTTGTGTCTGTCCAAGGGCATGGGCTGTCCTGTTGGTGCCCTGTTGGTGGGCTCTGCTGCATTTATCGATAAGGCACGGCATTTCCGTAAGGTCTTTGGCGGCGGATGGCGGCAGGCTGGAATTCTGGCCGCCGCCGGCTTATATGCCATTGACCATATCTGGCCCACAATGAAACATTCGCATGGGCAGGCGCGTCGTTTGGCTGACGGAATGACTCAAATGGGATTTTCGCTGGTCTTGCCTGTCGAGACAAACATGGTGCTGTTGGATATGGACGCTGAGCACAAATCTGCTTGCGAGAAGCTGATTGACGCGCTTAAAGCCGAGGGAGTGACGCTAGGCTTGGTGTATGAAGGATCGTTGCGTCTAGTTGTTCACCACCAGATTGATGATGCCTGTATTGATCTGGTTCTTACCACTGCCAAGAAGCTAGGCCTTTCCTCAAACTAATATATATATACATCTGAATGTTATATACTTTAGCCCTAGATATAAATAAAACATAGAAAAATGCACACAAAAAAACATATATATATTTGTGATGAGTGTTTTTGTATTGATCCAGTTGAGAAAAATAAAACTCAATAAACTACTGTGAAATTCCTACTCCAAAACTCGTTGTTTTTAAGCAAATCCAATATAGGGGTTTCATCCACAATATGTACATGATATCCACCCAGATCCGAGCGGGTTGGGAAAAATACCGCATACTTTGGAAGCCTATAGTTGATAGGGCCAACAAACTCCGCGGAGCCCCAGCCAAAGTCAGTTTGGTAAAACCCAAACCGAGTAAAGTTTGTGCACATTAGACGTTCAGGCACCTGGGATTTGTAAATAAGCGGGCGAACAGGCATGTCTGATTCCAAGCCAGAACCATACGACATTTGTGCAATATATTCTTTGGTCACAGCGTCGGTGCTTTGCCGCACACTATGTGCAATTGTGGCAACAAGTTCAGGCGTGGCTGGCATTTTGAGTAACTCGATGGGCGTGAGAACCATGGTGGCTACGATAGCGTTGCCTATGTATTTGGAAAGAGCAGCAGATTCGAGACGGTGGCGGATATCGGCAGGACCAAGCGTAGTAAAGTGCGACGGGGATTTCCAAGGAACATGGAATATATATGAGCTTAGCCATTCGAGCCACCCCAGTTTGGCATATTCCTTGTGCTTGATAATGCTTTGTGCATAAGCAATTATTAGAGATCCCAGTAGCAGGTCATGGGCGGATATTCTAATATTGTCTTTGAGTATGCTACGGACTGTCTGCCTAAGCTGCTCCATTTTATCATTAGAAATATAGAAGCAGGCAGCAGAAATGCTGTCGCTAGCGAGAATGCTCTTGATGAGTTGTCCGCGGAATCCTGGAGACACCCAAGTGGTAAATTTAGAAATGAGTCCGCCAGGAACATACAGCTTTTGAAGCGTGCTAATTTGTGGCTGTTGTGGTAAGGGAATGGCATTTCTCATCACCTTCCGGTCAAACGTAACTTGAGCTGCACCCACATCCACAGGCGCATTTCCTCTGAAGTTGTGGCACGCTTGAGCCCACTGACGCATGAATTTGTCATACCCGTTAGCATCCGTAACATAATGAGCCACCGCAGCAAATAACGACACCCCGCTATTATCTCTGAACCGAGTTATACTAAACACAGCCGGCTTACTTGCTCCCTTTAGCCATCCATCAGTATAAAACGCATCTGGCAGTAGAGCGCCTTTGGGCAAAACATTGGGATTAAAGTTGGCCTCCTTAAATTCGTCAAAATGCATGCTGCTGCTAAACTCCTGGAACCGTGGCAGGTTAAGGTTGCTGCTGTCAATGACTACGCGGCATTTGCCTGTTGCTATCTGCTGTAGATGGCCGACTAGTATGGGGTATTCTTCTAGGACTGCATAAAGAGCCTGTTGGAGCAAGTTGACAGACATAAAGTCGCTTGCATTGATGGTATTTTTGAAACTATAGACCACCGGAATATATGCAAACATAGGCATCAGGTCTTCATCAGCAAGCTCGATGACCTGGGACTTGACATTTAGCTTTAAATCTGTTGACATTGGCTGTAGAAAAAAACTCGAGGGAGTAAAGAGCTTAAAAGGATACCAGGCAAGAGTACTTATATAAGCGGAACCTTTTAAAAGAGGAACAGTGAACAGACACTTATGCTCATGGGCAGAATGCCCTAAATGTATTTTTGGGCATCTTATATATGTGAACATCAAGTTGATTTATCAACTGCACCTGGACAATAAAGAAAAATCAAATGGCGGGTGATTTTCTCTCAAAAGCTACTAAATGTTTATAAGAAAAATTAAAGGACAAAGGCATGCTTGTCTTTCAATGAAAAGCTAATGCTCCTTAAATGCGGATATTTATCAAGCACACGGTAAACACAACCACAAATAGGCCGAGCATCAATCTGTTTAGCCGTCAAAAACCGCAAATGTGGCAATCTCAAAATAAGATAATTAACCAACGAAGGGCATGGGACGCCCTGATAGTTTAAAGCAAGTCTATGCAAGGGGGCAGCCAACGGTTGTACCGAATCGCTTGGATCTTTAAATTCACCCTCTATATTGGTGAAATTCACATCCCTCAGAGCATCCAGTTTAGCAATAAACTTTACAACCATTTCAGGGCCCATCGACATGCCAATCTGCAAAACCGTGATGTTTAGATTAAGCAGATCATCAGGAGCCAAAACTAAAGTATTGTCTAGTCGCAGGCCACCGGTCTGTAAGCAAAACTGAGGGCTGAATAGTCTATGCAGAAGCTTCTTGGTCTTTGGGTTATTCTCGTCCGGATGCAGCAAAGCGGTAACCAGGAGGGTCTGCACCTGGGAGACTCCCGTAGAAAAGAGCAGATTGAGAACAGGGGAGCAGGATTCGATATCAATTTTACGCATTTTGGCGGGCAACTGGGCATGAGCCAGTACCGGGCAATACGAGTTCCAAAAATACAAACTTAGATATTCCAACTGCGGGAACTTTAGTTTGGCCGCCGTATTTGTCGAAGACAGGATATGGCTGGTAGTACGGTAGTTTATCAACAAGTATTTGAGCTCAGCAAACTCCACATCACTTTGCAAATCGATGCTCTCTAGAGATTCATTGTCGGTAGAGACGTTGTAAAGCTGAAGCTTTTTCAAAGTCGGTGCGAATGAAACGGCCAACGAGAAAATATCCGCAGAGAATCTTATGCTTAGACTGGTAAGCTTGGTGAACAGTTTGGGATTCACAGAGCCTGGAGCGCACATATCTCTACTCAGTTGCTGCAATTTTCCGGCATACACTGCTTGCAGGTCATCGAACCATTGGCTTTTCACCGGACATTCCCTACTCCCATACATCCACAACCGCTTGACATTTGGCAACATATTGCCGAATGTCTGGACCAACGGCTTGTAGGAGTTCTCGTATCTGGTCATATTCCGGTCCATGCTTAAAGCTGAAAAGAAATAATATTCGAATTGCATCGAGAGACTAGTGATATTGGGCAGCTCTTGTAGAAGCTTGCATATAAGCTGCAGTGCCTTTACCGGGTAATAGTTTATCTTTATATGGATATTGACGGCTCGAGCATATGAAAGACGGTCCAGTTTCTTGAACATATCCAAGTTGGTGGATAAATGTGTTTTGTCTATGGTGGACTCATTGCCACGGTTGTTGTGGCCCAGCGAGCTGGATATGGGCGAAGTATAGTTGAAGTATATGGTGTTGTAGAATAAAGGAAAAACAGCTTGTCTCAGACTTTGGCATACCGATAGAAGTTGCAGCTGGTGCTTTAGTGTCTTGTTAGCTTCTTCGCTGACTATGGTGTATTTGTAGATATCCAAAAGGATATCTTCAGGCAATAGTGCAAAGCTCATCTCTGGATAAATAGATAAAAGAATAAAGGGAATCAGCAGAGGCAAAATTGATGGTTTAAAAAGAACACTGGCTCAAAGTCTCTCGCCAAGAAAAGGGTACATTTTGCCATTTAAAAGAGGTAGTGTTAATTACATAATCCAATATATACGCTACAAGAGAGATTTCTAAGGGGGCTTTAGCGCTTTGAGTTGAACGCGGTTACAGAGGGAGTATCGGCTGGTGGCTGTTGCGGCAAATGTAACGAATTCCGTTGCTGCTGAATCGGCCGATGCGCCGGGTGGGAAGCTGGCCGAATCGCATTAGACCCCGCAGGATGCAGGGCCTGAGGAACCCCAAAGCTTCGCATAGCCGGCTGCTTCATCGCAGACTGAGCGCCTGCAGATTTCCCAGAACCACTAGGTGCCTGCGCGTTCGCGCCATTGGACTTTTTGTTGCTCGAGCGGTTGCGCTTCTTGATCACGTTGGTCTTGAGGCTCAGCGGTCTTGTCACGCCGTGCAGCTTGAAGAACAGCCCGCAGGCATTGCATAGGGGCTTGCCTTCAGGGTCCCGACGCCACAGGGGGGTGGTGGTGGTTGAGCAGTTGGTGCATACCAGTGGATGCCCGTTGCTGTTGTTGCCGCCCTTTGCCGGGCAGTCGGGTGCCGCTGGCTTGGCATCTGCTGCTACAGACTTCTTATGCTCTCTGGCGTGCTGCGCTTGCAGACCAGCCTCCTTGAGCCCATTCAAAGTTTTGAGCTTCTTGGGTGCAGATCCAGAAGAATCTGCTACACCCGATCGGTTGCGCTTTGCAGAAGCCAGCGGGGGCTTTTCGGAGCCCGCCTTCATGTGCTCTGCGTTTGTGCTGGATGCAGCTGAGGGCAGGTCGATGGCGCTGGGGTCGATTGTGCGTGGAATGTTCTCGTTGGCAGCAGCCAGCCCATACAAGGTCGATGAGGCGGTGGCCAGCGTGGCGGCGCGTGGGAGAGCCGATGTGCTTTCGGCCGCTGTGGCTGCCGCCTTGCTGGCCAGCTGACTAAAGTACAGCATCTGCAGAGCTTCTGAGCTGGGAGCCACCGTTGAGCTGCTGGCCCGCCGTAATGGCTGAGGGCCGCCGTTGTGATTGGCTGAGTGTCCCACAGCCAATGACGATGGCCTTGCTCTTGGCTGCTGCTGCTGCTGCTGCTGGGATGACGATGACGATGACGACAGCGGAACTGGACTTGGCATAGACGCGGCGCTGTGCTCTGCACTGCCAGACATGCCTGACTGGTGGCCGTCACGTAGAGCTGAGCTACTGCCTCCCGAGTGCATCGATGCTGCAGCGGCAGCGGCTGCTGCGCTGGACAGCTGTTGACGTGCCAAATGCGATGCCAGCGCAGCTGCCGCCGACGGATTGAGGCCCGGCGCAGACGGCGGCTGCGAGCGATGCATTTCCGAGGCGCTTGTGGGCAGCGCCATGGCCGGCGGCGCACTGGCCAAGCCAAACGCACTGTAGAACGCAGCAGTAATAGGGTCTGAGTCAATAGCGGGCCCCTGGCCGCTTCCAGGAAGCATCAGTGGGTTGGTGTTTGGGATTGCGGTCAATGACGGCGCCAGCGCCGACGACAGGGGGGACGGAGGAACCATCGCTGACATGCCCAGCCCTTGCTGCGAGAACCGACCTGTGCCTGTCTGCGGCGTCAGGAACGAGCCAAATGCTGAGCTTGAAAGGCCAAGCGAGGCGGCGGGATTTGCAAGCAAATCGGAATCTAGAAGCAGCCCGCCGCTGACAGCCGTAGGCGCAGGGCTGAGCACGTTTTGGCGGCCATTGGCTGGTGCTGCAGAGCCGCCACCATGAGGCTGGCTTGTGCTGGATGCTGCAGCTGAGGCATTGGGAATCGGTGACGATGTCACCATCGGGCCTGAGCGCAGGCGCTGCGTGCCTGCTCCCGAATGCCGCCGCCGCTGCTGCTGCTGCTGCTGCTGCTGGCGGTCCACGTGCATGCGCAGAAAGCGCGTAAACCCGCCGTCGTCAAAGTACATGCCGCCGGATGACGACAGCATGTTTGGGTCCACGTAGAACATGTTGTTGTGCTCCTCGTCATCGTCAGACTCGTTGTGGACCGGAGACCGCTTGTGCCCGGCCGCGGCGGCCTTTGGGCCCTCTGGCTGCGCCGAGGAGTGCTGGTCGTCGCTGGGGGCGTCTGATTCGTCACCGGCTGACGACGACGAGCCTGTGTCCATGCCGCCATTGTCTTCACTGGACTCGTGTTCACTGGCATTGTCCGAGGTTGCACAGCTTTGCGCTGCCCCATTCTGCTGCTTCTGCTGCTGGAAGTCGTCCAGCAGAAACAGTGCGTTTCCGGGCGCAAACACCGATGCGTCTGCAAACAGCGTCTCCGACGCCCCCACCGAGAACGTTTCTGGCCTGTCCGACGACGATATCACAAACGATTCCGGATCGGGTACCGAATCCACCTCGTCAAAGTCTGTGCCGGCAACGTCGTCGTCCATGGCCACCGCTGCGGGCAGAACGTGGTGGTTCCGCGATGCTTTGCCGGTGGCCACGCTGTGCTTGCGGACGGCTGCTGCAGCCGGGTCGGCATCGCGCATGTGCGAGATCAGCGCATACGCAATGTCGGCAGCTGGCTGGTGCACCGCAGAGTTCGACGCCGCGGCCAGCAACGCACCCTGCAAATCTAGAAACATTGCAGATATTCCAAAAAGTCTATTAGCGCTATGGATGTGGGGGGAGGATGAAGAAAAAAGGGGGAGGGGTGAGACAAAAAGCTATACTTGAAAAGAGAGGCCTAGGCCCTGAGAGCAGAAACAGAAAGGGGGTTGGGGGTACTATGTCACCGACTGCTACAGAGCATGTCAAAGCGGGCAAACAGGCCGAGGAGACGCACAGAGGTGGCTTTTGGAAAGGTGGATGATAATGCTGGGAAAAGAAGTGCGCATCTGTGACTTGACTTTTTACAAGAGGGCTGAAGCCCAGGCCTGGCTGGGGGACGTGGTCTTTAAAAGGCATCAAAGTGCGGAACAGGGAGGTTTTTGGGCGCTGCATGTGGAGAGTGACATATTGGGGGAAGAGCCACGGCCTTTTCCAATCCCCGCTTGGGAACATTTTTTTTAGCGCGCACGGATAAAGTGCGGAGAATGGGTCGCTGCTGTGGTGGAATTAGCCCCAAATATGCACTGGACCGGACTGCGCCGTGTCCCGGACGCGCCTCGGAACATCGCATTTACGCGCGCCAGACTTTGCTTGTTGACAATATGGAGAGGCGGGTTGCGGGCGTCCGCGATTGCCGCTATTTCCACCAATCGCAGCCTGCCAATGCAAGTCACAGTTCCTTACCCAATCCTCACGCCACTTTCACAGGGATATGGATGTGTGTTCAGGCTACACGTGAACTTACCTTTGCTTCCGTCTTTCGCCGTGGTGCTGCCCGCTGCCTGCAGCCGCCTGGGCTCTGCCGTGGCCTGGCTCTCGTGGGGCCAGTGCGGCAGCAGCGAGTTTGGTGACAGGAACAAATCCAGATCCAGCGCCGATGCCCCCGACTGCTTGCCTGCCGTGCTGCCTGCCGTGCTGCTTGCTGGGCCGCCATGGGCGCCTGCTGAAATACGCGCGTCAATGAGCTGTGTGTCATGCACAACCACATGCTGTGACTGCTGCTGCTGCTGCTGCTGCTGATTATGAGAAGGGCCTGCCATAAATGGTAGCTGGGCAATTTCATTTGCGTTCTGCTGTGCTGCGGCCGCGCCTGGCTGCTTTTCTGTGCTATTGTGCTGATGCCATGTGCTGCTGTTGCCGGCCAGCCAGAACAGCGATGGGTCCAGCGCCATGTTCCACAGCTCCAGTGGCCGCGCCAGCTCCAGATCCTCCATTTCTGCCGATGCGTCCGCTCGCGGCTCTTCCTGGTGCGGTTGCAGCGTGGCAGCGCTGCCCAGTGGATGTGCATTCTGCTGCTGTGGTGGTTCGGCGCCAATTATTGTGTGCGATGATGAGCGTCTCCGCTGTCTCTCCAGTCCGGCTGGCGGCAGCGGTGCTGGCTGTGGCGCTGTCAATGGCAGCAGTCCCAGCTCAAACGGGTTGCTGCTCGGCAATGGTTTCTGATATTGTACCGGTTCTCTGAAAGCTCCATGCGAGGCATTGCTCCAGTTGATCATTGCGTCGTTTGCCTGTGCTGGTTTCTACAAGTGATAAATTTCCGGAAAAGCAAGCTGCAAAAAAGTGCAAACCCAAAAATGAAAAATCCCCCTCTGTTTAGTCACTTGTTCTGGTTGAGTATTCCCAAGTTTAGCCTTTTTTAGACAAAACGCATATTCATAAAAGCGGTTAGCTATAAATTCCGCTCATAGAATATTCTAATTAGATGTCTCGTGCGTAATTAACGCGGTGCCATTATTTGCTCCGTGAGAAAAGCAGGCGTTTTATAAGCTGACGTACCAATGCAATATGGAATTCCTTTCATTTATAAAGAAGGCCTTCCGGCAACAATATGGAGGGGATTCAAACTGTACCTTTTCAAGACCAATTCGGCGCTGGCTGTCCATGCGCCATAGAATGTTGCGCACTCGTGACCCGTTGGGCAGCAACGCCTCTGATTTGCTGTAGAGTTTCAGCAGCTGTTCCTCGTTGAGCTCTATTGCCTGTGGCTGCTGAGCCGCCAATGACGTTTGCCGCAGCGCCTCCACCAGCTGCAGCGATGCTGACTTTTCTACCGCCGGTCCATGCGTCAGCACTACATAACACAAAAATTTAGCCATTTAGATTATCTCTTGCATTCTAAAGCCCAGAAACTAATGCTTACCTTGGCTTATTGACTGGATCAGGTCGTTGTCACTACTGCTGCCGTGCTGCCTCGAACTGCTGTCTGTCTGAAATAGCTCTCGGCCGGCTGTTCGTGGCCATGCCGTGTTGAGTGTGGTGCTGGAGCTGAGTGCCTGCATATCCGAGAAACTGCCTGGATGGTAAAGTGGATTCATTATCCAGAAATAGTCCTCAAGGTTGTTTAAAAAAAGCGCTGCTTTGGAGGGATCTTATAGCTACTGTTAATGCCAACAAGCCTGCAGAATAAAGCAAAAACCAGCCCGAATTTGCCCGTATGGTATAAAATTAACAAATTACAGAGAGAAAAAAATACAGAATAAGCTGAAGGAAAAAGGGCGCCCCTCGATTAAATGCAAGTCACAGCTTGGGACAAGGCGAGCAGGTGACCCCTATTAAAGTAAATCTCATCTCTTTTTAAAAAAAATCTAGAGCTGAGAGCATAGGCCTATCCAGCAAAATTTTGTATAAGCTATTTCAACCTATCATCTAGTTTTCACTTGTTGGTGCATTGGCTCCATGAATGCACCTGAAAGCAGGCGTTTATTCAGCAACAAAAAAAAAAAAAGATCGGTTCTCATTAGCATAATGAAATTGCTTGAAATGTATGGTTTCCTAGAAATAAAATGCCACAAGCAAACCTTTGCCAGCATTTTTGCAACTTCAAAGATACTTTTTTTTTTTTCTACGAGCCCTTGATGGCATTTACCAGCCAATCTAAGCCTTCATCCAAGCCTTCGCCCTTCAGCGCACTTGTCTTATAGATGCCCCACTGCCTGTTCTTCAGCCTCGGCAGTCCCAGGGCCTCCGATACCTCCGCCGCACTCATTGCGCCCTTCATATCCTGCTTATTAGCAAACACCAGCAGCACCGATTCTCTCAGCTCCTCCTCGTTCAGCATAGCCGCCAGCTCATCTCTCGACGTGCCTATTCGATCGCGATCACTGCTATCCACCACATATATGACTGCATCGGTGTTGGCATAGTAGCACCGCCAATACGGCCGGATATTGGTCTGTCCTCCCAAGTCCCATACTTGGAACTTTATGTTTTTGTACGTGACTGTTTCTACGTTGAAGCCGATTGTCGGGATGGTCGATACCACGTCGCCTATTTGCATCCGGTACAGAATTGTCGTTTTGCCCGCTCCGTCCAGTCCTAGAATGAGAATGCGCACTTCTTTGTCTCCAAACACCAGCTGATTGAACAGCTTGCTGAAATAGCCTCCTACAAGTTGAAGTTCATACACAGTTTATTCTGCTTTGTATATACACCCCCGTGTAGTTTGCTGCTAACATGTTCCCTCTCTTCAGCAAGACCTACCCATGATCTTGCGAAATTTAAAAATACCAAAAAGTGTAAATGAAAAAAAAAAAGTGTAAACGTGTTCAAATAGAGCCCCCGCTAATTTAAACGAGAATGATCACTTAGCTGGATTTGGCATTTTTCTCTAATCTGGTAACCAGCTGCTTCCGTCGCATTGCCTTGGCTGCTGCAGTAGCAGCTGTAAGGATGACTTTCAGCTGCGGCCTGCTCAGCATTGGATTCTCCTGCAGCTCCAGTAGCCGCTGCACTATGCTGTCTTCATCGTAGTGTGCCGGATCAGCCTTGATGTGCTTAAGGAACCATACTCGCTCTTCAGCAACATTCACCTTGCGGCCCTTTGGCGCCTGCTTGTCAACTTCCATCGGCGCGAAGCTCCCTGCACTGCTACTCTTCTCTTCTGATGATAGCTGGGGCTCCTGGGTATCTGTCTTGGGCTTGGCAATCCCTAGGCCGGGCAGTGTAGAGTGGTCATCCACTGCCAATGGCTCTGGGTCCTGGGTGCCAGTAATGGAATTGCTGCTACTTGTTTGTGGAATTGCAGGCCCTGCCATGGGTGCGGCTTCATGAGGAGAATCTTTGCTGACCACAGCTGCCTCGGATATGCAGGTCAGTGAGTCTGGCTCCGCTGCAGGTTCGGGAGTAGACCAGGGATTGACATTCCATGACATGTCGTTTTTGCGCCAAGGAGCAGCGATGGACCGCCGGCGAGGCACATTGCGGCGCTGCATCCACCAGTACTTGCCGCTGCTCTTGCCATTGCTCTCTCCCATCGGCAAGTCCTCAAACATCTTATCTACCGCCAGCTCATTCACCTCCGCCTCGCTCTCCATCTCCAGCCCCGATTCATCGTCAGATTCGGCTCGAGGCGGTGTAGCAGCAGATGGCTGGGCGCTGCCTCGAGCTGGACCCATCTTAGCCGACAACTCTGGCTTGCGGGCCAGAAAATTATTGCCGGGCCCACGAGGCTCTCGGAGAGGTCGGCGATACGGGTTGCCAAACATGTTTTTACGCTGCATCTGTGCTGTGCGCTCATCCAGCAAAGGATCGCGGGCTTCAGCTGCTCTTTGGCGGTTCATGGCCGCTCCGTACTCGCCCATTTCGCGGATAGGCACGCTGTGTCGCGAGTCGTGGTCGTCTTCGCTAGCCACATCTACCAGGCCGGCCAGGGGGGAAGGGGGAGCATTGGAAGATGCCCGACGGCTGGATCCTGGCGACTGCAGCGCGGATGGCTTTTCAGCAGAGTGGCCAAAAAGCGAATACTCCATGCTGGCTAGTGGAGGCATGGGCATTTCTCCCAGCTTGGCTGAGCCTGACACCGGAGGAATAATCGAGTTGGCCCTAAAGTGAGCATTCGGGTCCGACATGAGCTCCCGCACAAACACTCGCCGCATAGCACTAAGCGTCGCCAGGCAGTGGGCACGGTCGACGTCAAACGCATTGGTTACTAGGTGGCTGATGTCCGATGCTGGGTCGAATTGCAGCAGCGCCTGCTGCAGACTAGCGTTGGCTGGCGTGCTCTGCTCCGAAACCATTTCCCATTCCTTGTGAGCAATTGTGAATGTGCGCTGCGCATACTGGGCAATGTTCCGCATACCTGTGCTCTGCCCAAACGACTTTGGAAACACGCTTGGTGGAATCCCATACAGGTTAAGCGCACGCTTAAGTGGGATGGCGTAGTATGCTGGCGTGTGCTGCAGATACTCTTCGAATTCTCGTCGCCATGCCGGCTGAGTAGCCACGGTTGCACGCGGAAGGCTGCCTGCTTGGTTATCCAGCTTGCCCAGTATCTTCCATAGCGCCGTATAGTTGTATGGCAATACGAACAAGTTCACCGCTGTACGTGCAGTGTTGGGCCGCAATATGCCAAAGGGAAACCCGGAGTTTTTGGGCGTTGTGTAGGAGCCATTGACAAAGACCGGCCAACACACGGGCTTTGCTCCACGCCCCTGCGTCTCTTGCGCTTGTGCAGCTGCCAGCAGCTTTTGCGCAACATTGCAGCTGGTGTCTATCTGGTACTTGTCGAATGGAAACTGCGGCGGCACTGCCCAGTCGGTGTTGGTTTGGCTGTAGCCCAATGTCGGGTGTGCGCTACGGCGCTGAATCTGCCACCCGCTGCCATTGGAGCTGCCGTGCTGAGATAGCGCTTCGGGCCAGAACGCTTCAGGTATCGGGAAGTATCCAACGTGGTTGTTGATCATTGCCGATAAGCCGGTGCTGCCGGCAGGAACCGTGCTGTTGATCCCGAGCCCCCCGCCTTCAGCGCCAAGAGGTGGAAGCGGCCCGCTCATTATGTTGCACGGAGGCACGTGCAGCAGCACCCGCATGTCGCTGTTTCCAGGGTTGGCTGGGTTGTCGTCGATGCGCTCAAAGTTGACCAGCACGCCCGGATTGGCCATCGCCGAGCCCTGAGGCCGGCCCTGGCCTAGCATAGCTCTGGACGGCGTAAACCCCTCGACAAACCGCTGCGCCTGATGCATCGACCCGACATGGTGCACGGTTCCTCCCATGACCGAGCACATGGGCAGCAGCATATTCTCGCTGCTGTGCTTCATCCCCGCACACAGCTGCGTGTCGTTTTGCTCGTGCAGAAACACCAGAATCATCCGCTGGTCCCACCGAAACGGCTCAGCATATGCTTCTACCCAGGGCGTGTTGTTTACCGGCAAGTTGAGCTTGTTCTGTATGCCATGCGGAGTCACCACGCTGGCGCCGTCAGTCAGCCATACAATATGCGTTTGCTCGTTCAGTGCTGGGTATCGTCCGTATCCATATGTGTCCATTTCATATGCTGCCCGCATCAGTGCCAGCTTGTCAAACAGCGCTGTCAACGCCATGCCGCCGTAAAACCGATCCGCAGCCTGTACGCGCTGCAACTCGGCCAGCAGCGCTTTCCGCGAGGCATGGAAGGTAGACTGAATGCATCCACGGCTCGACGCATTGTATGTTGCCAGCATATACCGATCATGCTCAAACCCCTGGCGGTTGGTGATGATCTGCTCTACTATGCTTTTTGCGCACTCGAGACGCGTGGTCGTGTGCACTCTGGTGTTGCCCTGTATGGCCTTGCGCTGCCATCGGCGGCTTTTGTTGTTGGCGGTGCCAAATAGGCTGTCGTTGGGCTGTTCGTTCCTGCCTTTGCTCGACAAGGCCGTGCTGAGCTCCTGCTCCATAGACACGCTTGTGTCTATTAAAAACACAAATAACATGAAGAAAATGCAACGAAAAGGAAAATGATTAAACAAAAAGCGCAGCTGAATGGAAGGAAGAAATTGAAAGCTTTATTTTTTTGATCTCACGATTATTTCGTTTTATATGGTGATCACAGCTGGGCGTGCTCGCCATCCTTGCCAAAGAACGAGATGCTCTCTTCGTCGCCAACAAGCGTGGACTGCTCTATGTCCTTGATCTCTTTGCCATAGTACTTGATCAGCGCGTCCTTTGCTGCGCGGTACTCTGCCATTTTAAGCGAGCTGCCAAATCCCATTCCAATCATCTTGACACCGCTGAACACGCCAACCACAAACACGGGCGATGACGTAAACCGGCCGGTCTCCTTTAGAATACGAGCAACCGGGTACTCCATGCCCTTCTTCTTCACCAGCTCCTTCAGAAGCAGCTTGGGGTTCTTGATCTGCAAAACACCCTCCACATCTATGGGCCGCGCCAGGATATGCTGGGCAACAAACTTTCTGGCTGCTGCTGGTCCCTGGTCCTGGTATATCGCGCCTACAAGCGCCTGAACACCCTTGCCCAGCACTTTGGTGAGCCCAACATGAGGAGCTTCTTTGACCACAGGCTCCCACCGCATCGCTGCCTGCATGCCAAAGCTCTTGCCTACTTCGGCCAGGCTGCTGAGCCCAAAGTTCGCATGCTGCATGTCCTGCAGCATTTCGGCCGTCAAGTTTGGGTACTTTGCTGCCAGATGCTCGCCCACGTATAGATTCAGTGCCCGCTTGCCGATCCACTGCATCCGCTCGTTTGACTCTAGCCGGCCTTGCTCGTATGACTTGTGCGTGCACACCTGCTCCATCAATGATGGGCTGCTGAACTTTATGTTCAGGCGTGCTGCCAAAGCAGAATAGGTTGCTGGGCTGATGTGTTTGGTGGATGGCTGCTTTGCCTGGGCTTCGCTTGCCATGTTGCGGATGGCAATACTGGCACTGATCCCTTGCCGTCTGAGCACTGCCGTCGCCATACGTGTGCGGGCTGTCGGTACGAGCAAAAACATGACGCTATCTAATTTCTTCTATTTACTCCTGCTTGTCTATCCCTCTTCGTCAGCTAGAAATTGCAAGTAGATTCGCTCAACAGAACCAAGTAAAGCAAAATAGAAAGAAGAATACCAAATTCAAAGCTGCAAAAAGGAAAAGCATCAAGATAAACCCAAAGTGAAAATTTTATTCGATCATAATCAAATCACAGGGCGCTATTGACGGTTTCCCACATTTGTCCGCGAGCATCATCCCATGAAGCCCCAACTGCCGTCTCGCAGTACTGCTTGAACGAATCCAGGTTTCCATCCAGTTTCTGGGTGTTGTGGTAGGCAGGCGCCTTCTTGGCCAGGTACCAGAAGCCCGATCCAAAACTATCGTTGTCGTTGAGCACCAGCTCACGGACTTGGTTCTTGGTTGAGTTGCTGTCTGTTTTTGCCCACGAATCCTGAACCTTGTCTGGATACAGCTCCTTGGCGTATTCATAAACAAAGTCATACATCAGCATAGCTTTGGTCCCTTGGCCGGGTCTTCCAGGATAGAGGTTGGTGTTGTACTGCCAGCTTCCTGACTCAAAGGCCATCAGTGAAACAATGGCGACCATTTCATTACGCTCAGTGATTCCGTAGGTTTTGGCCGCATTGTTGAGCGCTACCAGAGCCCGCTTGTTGTTGGCGCAGCTGGTGTCGCTAGGATTTTCGCAGAGGCCTTGACCCTTGGCTTTAGGAACTGCTGCGTCCAGCTTTGCCTCCGTCAATTGGTATACTGAGGTGCCCGAAGAGGGCTCTGGCTCGGGAGATTGCGGTTCCGAGGATGTTGCGTATGTAGGTGATGGAGCTGGCTGAGTTTCCACGCTGGATGAAGAGTTGGCAGCCGACGACTCTATATAGCCTGACGAGGCTGGAGCCTGTGTATAGTCAGAAGTACCTGGAGCCTGCGTATAGTCCAAAGTGTCCGAGGATGCCGGAACTGACATATAGTCTGACGTATCTGATGACGCAGGGACTGCCGAGTAGTCTGACGTCAAAGACGGTAGAGGTGACGGGATACACTTTGCAAAGCCAGTTTGCGCAAGTGCGCTCAGTGCGCCAAAAACAACCAGTACCTTCATAACTACCAGCAGAACGTAATCTTGAGATGAGTAGAATATCAGATTCTTCAGGAAAGCCAAGAGAAACAACCGATAGAAAAAAGACACACCTTGGGCAATCTCAGACCAACAGCCAAACCGGCTTTTTATACTATGTTACTGACTGCCGTGTGGACATTGGGCATCTGCACCATATGCATTTGTGATCAGCAATCCTTTTCAATTTTTGACATCTGGTTTACAGTTGTCACATCTATGCGCCATAAAGGCCATTTAAATGCTTAAAACAAGTTCTATAATAGAGTCAAACTAGCGCTGCATCCACCGCTTTCCAGACACTGCTGCGCTGCTCGTTCCATGACGTATGCACGCCATTCTCAATATACGCCTTGAAGTCGTCAATGTTTCCGCTTCTGAGCCTGCTTTCGTTTCCATAGTAATCTTTGGCAACCGTGGTCAAGTACCAAAATGCTGCTGCAAAGCTATCGTCATTGTTCAACACCAGCTCCCGCACACTATTCATTACCTGTGTGGACTGTGAGCTAGCTTCAGTTGTCGTGACCCTGCTTGGATACAGCGACTGCGCGTATGTGCTTATAAAGTTGTACATTAGCATTGCTCGAGTGCCTTGTCCTGCTCGTCCGGGAAAGTGGTTGATGTTGTACTCCCAATCTGCTGATTCGTAGGCCATAAGCGCAATAAGCGCTACTACTTCTCCACGACGCTTGACATCATACTTGTTTATCGCATTGGTAATCGCCGCGGCAGCTACTTCATTGGTTGCACATTCAGCCTGCTCAGCAGCCGATGCGCACCCATTGGAGCCAGCGCGCTTGGGAATGGCTCGGTCAAGTTGCGCAGTTGTCACTTGATTAAGAGTGCCAGCACCCTTGCATAACTGAGCTAAAAGCAACACCAGGCTAGAAGCTCCAACAGCAAATGTTACTTTCATAATCACAAAAGAGGAAGAAAAGAAAATACAGCCTGCTCTCTGCTCCAGATGCCACTTTTAAATGCTTTTAGCCCGCATTCATGGCCGAGCTTGTAACACAGCCAGTGTAACAATACGGCTTTCCGGCATATTGCGAGACAAAACAATGCATCTTTTATTTATGGGAGTTTTACGCAATCTGTCATTGTTTGCCAGATCCATCCTAACGCCATACATCTCAGTAATGCGAGCAAGCTAAATCATATTTTTAGTGTGCTAATTTCTATATTTAGTAATCTGACAACTTGTTTTTATAGCTCAAGAGCAATATCAGCACACATTCAAAAATAAAAACTTAGATTTCTTTAAAACTCCAGTTGTCGTCAATTCTTGGCCCTCGCGTTAGCTGCCAAGCCGGATAGTAGTGGTCATTGGTACGGATAGACTTTACAATTTCGTCACCATTGATAAGGACTGCACGAATCTTGACATCGCGGCCAGGAATGGTACCACTCTTGAACTCCTTGTTTGCAGCAACCTCTGCATTAAATTCGGCTTGCTTTGGATCCTTGAGCAGCCTGGCTACCTGAACCACATCATCAAGTGTGGATATAGCATGTCCGCCTATTTCCACAACAAACATATTGTCGTGGTATGACTCTGCAACTGAAGGCGCACCGTTATCATGTATAAAATTGTATGCGTTTGAGGCCAAA
The DNA here is from genome assembly GCA_027578955.1 of Coemansia sp. RSA 1250. NCBI lineage: Eukaryota > Fungi > Kickxellomycota > Kickxellomycetes > Kickxellales > Kickxellaceae > Coemansia > Coemansia sp. RSA 1250. The sequence continues at coordinate 27,658 of JANBTS010000070.1, forward strand.
GAAACTGCATTGTGGTTGACACTGTGAAACGGCTCCTGAAGAATCATTCCTGCCCAGCAAACCACGTTGCGGATATTGGCTTCGCACAGTGGAGCTGTTGGTACGGCAATAGTAAGCTCTTTTCCGTTGCGGACAATGCGAAGCTCAATTTCATCAGTGTCAAAACTTGCCAAGTCAACAATTCCCTGGACATAGTGGCCATTGACCTGAAGTACTATATCGCCAACTACTAAGGAGTGCGCACCAGTTGTATGAATACTTAATTCACGCTCTACTTTATAGAACTGGTTTTTTGTGGACATTGCCATCAAATCAGCAATATGTTGCTTGCTTACTCCGAGAGCATGCGCAGTGTACGCATCTTCCAACGTAAACTGAACATCCAATACACGCGCGGGCTTAGGTGTATAGTCAGAAGTGCGCAGATGGTCAAGCGTTGGAATAACCAGCGCGATATCCAATCCCACCCTCAATTCATCCCCTTCATTATGTGCGCATTCAGGGACGTTGACTAATATACCACTAATTTGGCCGTTTGAACATACAATTGCAATTGAAGAAAGCCCCATTCTGGGCTCAGGTAGCAGGGAAAATGCTTCAACGTTGAAAAATTGCTGTGGATAACACATTCCACAAGCGCTACTACTGACTAAGCTACGACTAAATACTGTCGAAAGCACCTGTCTAGAATAGCCTTCCCCCCCTAGCAAGATTGTCGCCTTATCACCAATTGCTAAACCGACATTCGACTCAGCCAATTCCAGAACTGGAAAAGTATAGTCAAGATCATTGGGGTTATACTTGAGAACTGAAAACGGATACAATGGATGGATATATGCCAGGGTTGCGCTGATGCGTGAAACACCAACAGTAAATGAAAAGTTGCTAGCAGGGTTCTTCCCTATCCGCGAACTGCATAGAATTAGTCCACGCTGCGGGTCTACAATTAACCCAACACCAGTATCCATCGTATTAAAGTACCCATTTGTTGAACATATAGGGTTTGCGTATATCCATACTTTGCATTTCTCTATGCATTCAAAAAGAGTTTGGCTCGTTGCTGGTTGTGGTTTCTGCACCTGGTGGCCGTTAACCTTTGGCTGGACAACTCCAAGTTTGGAAATGGCCGGTAGTGGGCCACTGAATGGCTCGGTTGACCAAAATCCTGTTGCTGGGCTGCGGGTAAATAGTACATCAGGGTAGGCAGTTTGAAGGAAATTGGTAACAAATACAACTTCATTGCGTGGATTAGTGCTGTCAATGGCTTTAACAACAATAGGCTCATCCGAATGCATCTTTTGAACTATATCCATAAATGCGTCCAAGTTTGGCGTAGGTTTATAATTGACTTCTGTAATTAATCTGCAGTTTGTAGTCTGATAGTTTGAAATCATTGCGCTAAAGTTTCCAATAACCTTGACGCCAGTAATAGCAACCGAGCTTGTTTCAGCTGCTTCCAAGAATGACATTTCATGAAATATGTTGTTGCCCAAGCGCAGCGCACGCGTTGGTGTAACCTGGTAAATATCCTGGACGGTAGTAGTCACCGTGGTAAACTCATGGCTACGGAACACACGCAAGCTGACATTCTGATCTACAGCAGCATCTAGAATCTCAAACAGCTCTGGGAACCCAGGAACAACCGTGCCATTTACGCTGACCACAATGTCTCCAACCTTTAGTACACCATCTGCTGGCCCTTTGGGCACTATCTTCTTTACCGTAAGCACGCCAGTTGAACACTCTGTATCAATGCCCTCGCTAGCTGCCAACTCTGCAGTCAAGCCCAGACGCTCTGCCTTTACATGCGGCTGGTGGCTGAATACCGCTTGCAGAGTGCCACGAGGCGGTATCTTGCCTTGGCGCACATACTCCAACGCATACTTTACGCGCTGGAGAGGCAGGAAAAAGTTTAATGATGCGCTTGCATTGGCGCTACATTTTAAAGCCACTGCGTCGCCAGCAATATCAACTACTGGAGATCCAGAGGATCCACTTCCAGATATTCCGGATGCTTGGTAGTAAAATGTATTGAAGTCACTGTAGGTATCATCATCATCATAGCAAGCAGGCGCGTTACGATCAAGCTGCGAAAGCTCGCCTTGATGGACAGTCATTTTCTCCTTGGCAGCAAAACCTACAACGCGAATTTCCAGCCCGCTGCGTGCCTTTTCAGGCGCAAGTCTGATGGCACGGGGCGTTACTCCCTTGAGCTCAGCTGGGTTGTAGCGGAAAAACGCAAAGTCGTGCTCTGGGTCGTAGTAAAACGGCTGCAAGAACACTTCCTGGTTGTTGAAGAAGGTTGCCTTGTGGAACGACGGCCCTGCCGACATGACATGGCGGTTAGACAGAATGATGCCATTTTCAGCATCTACTACAAATCCAGTGGCTGTACCAGTATAGCTCTTTCTAGTGTCAAATGCAATAGGAGAGGTACACATAATTGATACAACCGATTCAGCAAGACGAGCTTGAAGAGTATCCCAGCTATCTTCCTGGAATGAAACGGAGTCCTCTGGTATTATGGACATGCTTGACTGATAATAATATTGCAATTTCTAGGAAGACAAAAGATGGTTAGAAATTGTATATCACTTTTTTTAATACATTTTATACCAAAACCGTCTTTTCCGGGAGACTTTAAAGCCAAGCAAGGAAGTGCAAAAAGAATGCCAATTTCTTTGACTAAAACGTTCATTTAAAAAATATTGCTAAATTTCTTTGTAGACCCAGCTGTCGTCAATTCTTGGCCCTCGCGTTAGCTGCCAAGCCGGATAGTAGTGGTCATTGGTACGGATAGACTTTACAATTTCGTCACCATTGATAAGGACTGCACGAATCTTGACATCGCGGCCAGGAATGGTACCACTCTTGAACTCCTTGTTTGCAGCAACCTCTGCATTAAATTCGGCTTGCTTTGGATCCTTGAGCAGCCTGGCTACCTGAACCACATCATCAAGTGTGGATATAGCATGTTCACCCATTTCCACGATAAACATGTTATCATGGTACGACTCTGCCATAGCTGGCGTGCCCGCATCATACATAAACATGTAGACATTAGAAGCTAGACGCACCGACTGGTGCAATACGGTATGGAACGGTTCCTGAAGGTATACTCCTGCCCAACACACTAGTTTGCGAATATTGGGATCGCACAAGGGGGCTGTGGGTATGGTCACGGTCATTTCCTGCCCTTTTCGAACAATAAGAAGCTCGACCTCCTTGCAGTCAAAGGAGGCCACCTCATCTATACTCTTTACATGGCAATTATTGACCTGAAGAACAATATCCCCCACCTCCAGCGATGGCGTCTCAGGAGAGCGAACTCGTAGAATCCTGTTCACGTTCAAAATAGACTGAGCTGCTAGTGGTAGCTTTTTCAAGCGTTGGATATAGGAGTCACTAACTCCAAGCGCGCGTGCTTTCACTAGAGACTGGTGGTTAAATTCGACATCCAGCACACGAAGAGCAGTAGGAATGTTTTCAGAAGTCTGCAACTGCTTCAGCGAAGGCCAAATCAGAGAAGCGTCTATTCCAACATTTTTGTAGACGGTATTGCAGTGAAGACATGTTGGTAGGCACATCCACAGACCCTGAATTGTGCCATTGGAGCTTACTAGGCCAATATTGGAACCGGCTGGAGCTGGCGATGGCGACAGACTAAACTGCTCAATATTGAAGAACCGCTGCTCCAGGCACCACTTGCATGCATAGGTCGATAGCAAACAACGCTCTGACACGGCAGCAGTACTACAAATAAGCCCTGCCTCAGTATCAGTAACTATGCTGACAGAATCTCCAACATCCAAACGAGTGCCAGTGCTGCTTAGCTCTAGTGCTGGGATGGCATAGTCAACCATTGCAGGGTCGTACTTGACAAATGCAAATGGATACAGCGGGTGGATATAGGCAAGAGTTGCGCTGACCCGTGTGTCCCCAAAGGTTATGCTGATGTTGCTTGTTGGGTTCTTTGCCAAGCGTGAGCTGCACAGAATTAATCCACGTTGTGGATCTATCACCAATCCAGTTCCCCTAGCGTCGGCTGAATTGTACCCGTTTGCTGGGCATATCGGATAAGCTTCAATCCATACTGCACACTGCTGAATGCGGGTAGCCAAACTGTCGACTGCTGTATACGCCGTGTTGTTTTCTGAATCATCCTTGTTGACGCCAAGTTCAGCTTCTGCATCAGATAAAGGTAAATAAGCCCAAGGGAGTTTAAGCGGCTCAATTGACCAAAATCCCGTTTTAAGGCTTCGAGTGAACAATACATCTGGCTTGGCAACCTGCGGAAAATGAACAACAATAACTGCTTCATCGCGTGGCTCTTTAAAGTCCCTCACTTTGACCACAAGCGAATCACCATAATGTACGGTCTGCAACAGCTGAATAAGCGCGTCCATGTTAGGCATAGGCTGATAGTTTATCTCAGTTATCACTCTGCGGCGTCCAAGGTCAGCGTTTAAGAACATTCCGCCGGAGCTGTTATGAATCTTGATACCGGTGACGGCAGTTGATCCTCTTGCCGCTGCTTCCTGGAATGACAATTCGTGCAAAATGCTATTGCCCAAGCGCAGCGCACGCGTTGGTGTAACCTGGTAAATATCCTGGACGGTAGTAGTCACCGTGGTAAACTCATGGCTACGGAACACACGCAAGCTGACATTCTGATCTACAGCAGCATCTAGAATCTCAAACAGCTCTGGGAACCCAGGAACAACCGTGCCATTTACGCTGACCACAATGTCTCCAACCTTTAGTACACCATCTGCTGGCCCTTTGGGCACTATCTTCTTTACCGTAAGCACTCCAGTTGAACACTCTGTATCAATGCCCTCGCTAGCTGCCAACTCTGCAGTCAAGCCCAGACGCTCTGCCTTTACATGCGGCTGGTGGCTGAATACCGCTTGCAGAGTGCCACGAGGCGGTATCTTGCCTTGGCGCACATACTCCAACGCATACTTTACGCGCTGGAGAGGCAAGAAAAAACTTGACGAGGAATAAAAGTTACCGCCTGAATTGATAGCTACTGCGTCGCCAGCAATATCAACTACTGGAGAACCAGATGATCCTTCCTTGGATGATGTCGATGCTTGGTAATAAAACGTATTCATATCGTTATAGCTCTCGTAATGGCTATCTCTGTACTCGGGCACATTGCGGTCTAGCTGCGACAGCTCGCCCTGATGAACAGACATCTTTTCCCTGCTATTGTTCCCGATTACGCGAATTTCCAACCCACTGCGTGCCTTTTCAGGCGCAAGTCTGATGGCACGGGGCGTTACTCCCTTGAGCTCAGCTGGGTTGTAGCGGAAAAACGCAAAGTCGTGCTCTGGGTCGTAGTAAAACGGCTGCAAGAACACTTCCTGGTTGTTGAAGAAGGTTGCCTTGTGGAACGACGGCCCTGCCGACATGACATGGCGGTTAGACAGAATGATACCTTTTTCAGCATCTACTACAAACCCAGTAGCATTCGTCACGATGCTGCTGGTAGTATCAAACGAAACAGCAACGCTGCTGTTTGTGGATACAATTGAATCACGCAGGCGGTCTTGTAACGTATTCCAGCTATATTCCTTGGCGGCATCACTAGCTTTATCAGAAAAAACAGTCATGGTTAAAGTATTCTGCAAATAAAAAGATAGACTTTATTGCCGACAGCCGGGCTTCGCCCAAGTATTTAAAGCATTTGCTCTCACATTTTTTGGCGACTGTCAGGGTAAAATAGGTGTCTAAAATCCATCTGCATTGCTTTTCATATCTACTGTCGCAGCATGCACCTGTGTGCATTTGTCAAATAATGAGAGCAGCATTTGTTCCCTATCGAGACACCTTCATTAATTGATCCATAAGAAATGTATGTGTATTTACACAATTAAGACTGAAAATATTTTAAAAGAGATGGTGCTTTTTACTTTTTCTTAAAGTAAAAGTACAAGCACACAACGATGATGATGATGGCCAGAGGCACCAAAATGCCGACCAGAATTGCTGTAGTCCGCGAAATGCCACCGGATTCCTGGTTCGAGTTATTGGGCGACGAATCTGCATCGGAATCAGTTGCTGTATCGCTGCTGTCAAACTCAGTACCGTCTGTATCATCGGCATCTGTGACATCGTCGGTGGTATTCTCATCCGATTGCATGCCATTGCTGCCTTCTGAGTCAGTATCGTTGGTGGGATTGTACGGCTCAAGCGTGCCCACGTTTTCAACCTCATCATTGTTAGAGTCGGTGACGTCATTTGAAGACGCTTCTGAATCTGAGGATTCCTCAGTATCCGATGGCGTTTCTGTGCCTGAAGATTCATCAGCATTCGATGATTCTTCTGAATCGGAAGAGTCGACTGTTGATTCACTTGAAGGATCATATGGCTCAAGTGTACCAACATTGTCAATTTCGCTAGAGCCTTCACCGTTATCACTAGACTCACTAGATGCATCGCTGCTGCTATCGACTAAACTAGAGTCCTCGCTGTTATCAATAGGCGGTTCGCTGCTTTGAGCTGGCGGTTCGCTGACATCTTCAGAGCAATATTCAGTAGTATCTTCAGACGTATTCTCTACATCTGTGCAACTATCCGTGACATCGCTGGTTATGTATACGGTTTCAGTACAGTCATAATCGTCGCTAGCACTGTCGCTAACGTTATTGTCACTGCAAGTTGTGCAGATATCCTCGGATTCAGATAGGCCATTGCTGCTGCTTTCATCGTCGAAACTGCTTGGTGCGCTAGACATATTGTCGCTATTACTCCAAGTAGTGATGGTGGTATAGCTGGTTATACTGATCGTAGTAGTTGAGTATGATGGTACTCCGGGAATAAGGCCACTTTGCTCTGAAGACATGTTTGATTCCATATCCGAGGTTGGTAGTGGAGACTCGGAAGATTCTTGATAGTCGCTAGAAGACTCATCTACTAGGTCGCTGGTTGTGGTAGACGAAGTAGGCTCAAAAATTGGAGTTGGGAGATAAGCGTACAAGTTGCCGCCATATGTTTGCACAACCGGAACCGGATTCTCTGGCGGGTTCATCTGGTAAACCTCCTGAGAATTGTTTTTGGACGCGCTAGCAGCCTGTGGACTCTTTAACGACTTGGCTTTATGCGAGTCAGCTGTGCTCTTGCACCAATCCAAATAGTTGTGAAGCAAAATATAGTAATTTACCTTTTGCGATGTAGAGCACAAACCATCGCCAAAGACCACCGTATGACTGTAAAGAGCCATAGGTGCCGTGCCTTTATATAAAACAGCACCATATCCCATTCCATAGGGTAGCTTGCACGAGGTAATGCTATCTCCAGGAGAAACCAGCCCCTGGTCGCAGATAAAATCGTCGCTGTTGGCAGCAAAAATTGGCGAGGCCACTTGGCACAAGTCCTGGCCTTTATCTGAAACGCGACCCAACATATAGTTGGACCAGGTAGGCGTCAAGTCTGCGAGAGTACGACGGAACAGGCACTGGTCGTCCCAGCTGCTCGTGTTGAGCGGAGCCATGGGGCTGGGAATAGTATCCTTGCTGGTAGTAAACAGTAGCACGGCAATGTTGTTGGCTAGCGTTTTGGTGTCAAACTGAGGATGTAAGACCATGTCATCTACCGGAACAACTTCAGATTCTCCTGAGCCATGGGTGGCAATTTGCAGCTGTTTGACTTTTCTACGTTTTCCATCATCTGTAAGCAGGCAGTTGGCAGCGACTAAGCCATAGGACTCACCGACAAGAGCTATCTCGCAAGATGACTGCTTGCCATCAATAATCAGCACGCCATCGTTTTGAAATTCTATAGGAGTTTCAGTAGAGTTGTTTGCAGCCGCTGTGCTAAAGCTGGGCAGAGCAAATAGTGCTAGCACTAGATATATATATGCCAGTGGAGCAATCATGGAGATTAAAAAATATCTTTTCTAATACGCATAAATGTATGTATAAAGTGACGCAGAAAAAATTGTTATAATAATAGAGAGAGAAAAAAAAGAGTCAAAGTTGGGAGCTGAAGAGAACTAGCAGGCACCTGGAATTATAAAAGGACAAACTCTGAGCCATTGCCAAGTCAAAGAAACAATAAAGACCGCCTTTATTTTAAAGAACGGTTTAAAAGAATAAAAAACTGCCCTCTTTTAAGAAAATAAATTTTGTATTTTGCACAAGGGGTATGGTCTCTTTTTTGTTGGCGCTCTTTTAGAATACCTGTAAGGCAATGAAAAAGAGGTTTGGTTTCATTCAAATACACCCCTTTCTTCCTTAAAAAGGCATCGGCATTATTTTTGCTGAAGTAATAATGGCGTATAAACGTTCATTTTCACCATCTTTCTGAAGCAGCAACAGGTGGTATGCCAAGCTTCCTAAGAGTTTGTGCCCAGAAAACATAAAGTAATCAAGTCACTGTCTCAGTACTATGCAGTGAGCCACATTTAACGTGTGCTTTATCCTTTTTAAAGTATCTAGATTTCAAGCGTGCTGCTCTGTAGCTAGTTGTTTATAAATTTGTAACTTAGAGCACAATACCAAAAGTCATATTGTTTAGCAAGCCGCACTGAAACAGGCGGGGATTTTGTTGAGTGTCCGCAAAAATACTCACTTCCCTCCACATGAAATACATTATTCATACTAAACTCTAGAGGAAACCAGCATGCAACATGAGCAAAATAATTAATTTGCGGAGAAATCATATTGTAAAACCTCAAACATATGAGCAAATGTATCAGAACAACATGTGCAAAACGTATATGGCTTATAAGAAAATAAGCAACTTTGTTCTTTTCTATCTTGAGTACTATTTTACAAAAGCGAAAACTATTAAATTGCATAAACCTAAAAACTAAGGTAATTACACAAAAAATTTAGCGCTTTTAAATAAGATACATTTGCACTCAATTGCGATTCTTTTAACAGAGAAATAGAAGAGATGGGCATATTCAGGCCATCCAAGAAAGAGAAAAAGGGCGGTACAGAGGGCGAGAACAGCTCGCATGGGACAGGAGCGCCGGTATATGGTGCACGACGCAACGAAGATGGAGGCAATAACAAATATACGCCAGCTGCAAATGACGTGCAGCAGGCATATGGCAGCCAAATAGAAGACATGGCAATGGATGCATCTGCAACAGTGGGCCAAGTAACCGAAGCAATAAAGGAGTGCTTTGAGCGAGGAATCCCGTATATGCGGATCTACACGTCGATACTAGTCGCATGCCCGTCCGAAAAAGCCATGTCCAACGGACTGTTCTCAGAAGAGGCAAGCGTAATATACAGCGACGCATGCTACCATGATATGGATCCAACCAGCCGCGATGTTTTGGAGCCGCACGTGTTTGAGCTGGTCGCAGATGCTTATGCGCATGTGAGACGGCTACGTGAGGACCAAGTGATAGTGCTGAGTGGAGTAAGCGGCAGCGGGAAATCTGAAACAGCCAAGCAGATCACCGACCAGCTGGGAATGGTGGCGTCAAATGCGGGGCGGCACGCGACACGGGCGCAATACCAGATGGTCTATGCGGGGGCCGTCATGGAGGCCTTTGCAAGCGCACAAACCTTGTCGAGCCTGGGCGCCACCTGCGTGGGCTTATGGCAGGAGGTGCAGTTTGACGCGAGGGGACGGATCAGTGGCAGTAAGCTGGTTCCGTTTGGGCTGGACCGCTGGCGTATGACGAGCCGGCTCAAGCAAGAGCGCACTTTTAATGTGTTCTACTATCTGCTGCATGGATCGTCTTCAGCAGAGCGCAACGAGTGGCAGCTACGTCATGGCGACGAATCGGGTTTCCATTATTTAGCTAGTAAGAGCGCGGCGGCAGTGGAGCCAGCGCACTATGGATATATGATGGATCAGCTTCGTACAGCTCTACGGGTATGCGGAGTAGGCAAGCGCCAGCAGCACGCGTTGTTTGCTGTTTTGGCAGCAATTCTGCATCTGGGCAATGCGGAGTTTGAAGATGCGCCTGACAAGTCTGAAGAGGCAGCAGTATTGCGTAACGAAGAGGCAGAGCTGGCAGCACAGCTGCTGGGCGTATCGGCTACTGCGCTAGAAACCGCTTTGACTTACAAGACAGCACTGGTGGGTGGTGACTTGTGCACAGTTTTTCTGAACGCAAATGGCGCTGCTGCTCAGCGTGACGCGCTGGCCAGGGCTCTGTACCATTTGGCGTTTACGTGGGTGGTGGAGCAGCTAAACACCCTGCATGACCCAACTGCAGCCAACCATATAGCGCTGTTACAAGTACCAGGCTTTGACTACAGCCCGTCGTTTGAGCAGCTAGCAGCCAACATGGCTAGCGAGCGGCTGCATGCGTTTGTTCTGCGGGACGTGCTGGGCGAGGACACGGGAGTTGCCCAGCAAATGCACGATGATGGGGTAGGAATGCCTTATGTCACATGGACTACGCGGCTGCAGGCCACTCATCTGCTTGCAGGCGACTATGTGGGGCGACGTGGAGGCCTGGTGGGCGCCTGCGAGGCACATGCTGCCGGCGATGCTCCGCAAGACGACATTGCGCTGATCAATGGAATCAGCCGGGTATTTGGCCAAAACCCGGTATTTGTTCCTGGTCCTCCTCCCAACCGACGCGACAAGCAGCAGCCGCAGTTTGGCATACGGCATTTCTTGGGCAAGCAGATGTACAGCATCGACGGCTTTTGCCAATGCAACGCAGATCTGGAAACCAGCCCCGATTTCCACGCGCTACTGCAGGCCAGTCGCAGCCGTTTGGTCCGTGAGCTGGCTGCCAGCACCCAGATTGCCCTGGACGTGCATCCAGATGACCCCTCTACTGTTGTGGGTGCCTTTTTGTCGACAAGACCGACCATGCGGCCTACGGTGCGGCAGTTAGCTTCCAACCAGCTGGCTCCCAGACTCCCCCACGCTGCACGTGCACTTGAGCTACCATGCGAGCTGGACGCTGTGGACAATGACGACCCTGCAAGCACGTTTTTGGGAGAGCTAAGCAGCGCTCTGGACGATGTGCTGGCAGCAGCTTCAATGTGCAAGGCATGGCATGTATTGCATATTAAGCCTAATACTGCAATGGGCGGCCAATCCCTGGATACCAAGTTTATCCAGCAGCAAGTGCAGGGACTGGGACTGGTAGACATGTCACAGCGCCGTGCCCCGGCAGAGTTCACCGTGGGGCTTGAATTCGACGCATTCGTTAAACGCTACGCACCTGTAATCAACGTAAGCAATGCCGATGTTCCTGAAGGAGAAACGGTAACTGCTGCAGCATTGGCTGAACGCGTGGCTGCTATGCAGGGCTGGACACGGGATCTGCACTATAAGACGGGTCGGCATATGATCTTTATGACTGAACGCGTTTGGCGCAGCGTCGAGTCTCTGCTACGTATCCGTGAGAAGCAGCGGAGAGGCAACTTTAACGGGAGCATCCTGGGTGCTCTGGCCGGCATCGGAGAGGGAGGCGAGCTGCAGCAGCCTCCGCCACTTGCAATGGATGACGATAATGCAAGCACGGTTTTTGGCAGCGATGTCGGTTCCGATGGCGATGCGGGTGCTGGTCCTGATGACATGTTTTTGTCGGATTCTGATGAAGACAATGCCTACGACTGTGATATGACCGATGGCGAGTACGATAGTGACGCAGCTACCGATGTTCATTTTTACGGCAATGAGGACAAAGTGCCAGAACGCAGAGGGCAGCAGCGCGAGGGTCTGGTCGAGGAAGTGGAGACCACGCAGGCCCGGCGCTGCTGGTCCCGGACCACGAGCTGTCTCACATGGATAATCCCGGACTGGCTAATGAGCTGCTGTGGAATGAAGCGGGAGGATATCCGGATGGCGTGGCGCGAAAAAGTAGCCATCTGCTTGATCATTCTGCTGATGTGGGCGTTCGTGCTGTTTTTCATTATAGGGCTCGGGCTGCTTATGTGTCCCAAGCAGTACGTGTTTAATATGGACGAGCTGTCAGACCATACGGAGCGCAGCGATGCCTTTGTGGCTTTACGTGGCCGGGTATACGATATCACCAATTTCCTGAATCAGGAACATGGCAAGAGCCGTGGTGGAGCTAGCCCCGAGGACATGATTATGTATGCGGGCCAGGAGATTAACGCGTCGTTCCCGTTGTCGCTACGCGCGGCGTGTCCAGAGCTGGTGTCAGCGCAAACCGATCCCAACTGGCTCATGTACCTCAAGTCAGATATCGAGACCGAACAGTCCTTTCCCTTTTTGCATAAAGCCGGTGGACTGGCCAACTCCAAGATGCTGATGCGGCAGGATTTCTACCACCGCTTTGTGCTGCCCAAAATGCGTCTGTTCAAGGTAGGCGATATTGTGTGGGAGCTCAAGTACATCCGTAGTCTGCATCGTCGTGGTGGGCAGTACTGGCGGGTCATAAATGGCGAGGTATTCAATCTCAACCCGTATTTCGAAACGCGAGATGCCCCCGAAAACGTCGATCAGCGGAAATGGCGGTTCCTGCATCGTCTGGTCGAGTCCATCTTTGAGGACGCTGGTGCCCGTGACACGGACATCACAAAGTACTGGAACATGCTGCCTTTAAGCAAGAGTGCTCGTAAGGCCAACTACCACTGCTTGAAGAACCTGTTCTATGTGGGACGCGTGGATACCCGGCATAGCTTCCGCTGCCTGTTCCCCAACTTTTTGCTGCTGGCTGCAGCCTGCCTGCTGATGCTGGTGATTCTGATCAAGTTCTTGGCCTCGTTGCAGCTGTCGTCGCGTCGCCGTCCTCAGAAACACGACAAGTTTGTTATCTGCCAGGTGCCCTGCTATACGGAAGGCGAAGCATCATTGCGTCGCACCATTGATTCGCTGGCTACCCTGGGCTACGACGACAAACACCGCTTGCTGTTTGTCATTTGCGACGGCAACATTGTGGGTTCTGGAAACGACCGACCCACACCGCGCATTGTGCTGGACATTCTGGGCGTTGATCCCAAGCTTGATCCGCCAGCCCGGTCGTTCCGGTCGATTGGCGAAGGCGGACAGCAACACAATATGGCCAAGGTGTACTCGGGCTTGTACGAATATGAGGGCCACGTAGTGCCCTATCTGGTCGTAGCCAAGATCGGCAAGCCCTCGGAAAAGTCTCGGCCAGGAAATCGCGGCAAACGTGACTCGCAAATGCTGCTGCTGCATTTCCTCAACCGGGTGCACTTTGAAGCTCCCATGTCGCCGCTGGATCTGGAGATCTACCACCAGATGAAGAACGTCATTGGCGTGCACCCGTCGCTATACGAGTATGTGATGATGGTTGATGCCGACACGCAGGTCATGCCTGACTCGCTAACTCGGCTGGTCGCTTGTATGGTCCATGACGCCAAAATCATAGGAATCTGCGGCGAGACACAGCTTACCAACGAGGACTTTTCGTGGACCACCATGATTCAAGTGTATGAGTACTTTATTTCTCACCATATGGCCAAGGCTTTCGAGTCGCTGTTTGGCTCCGTCACTTGTCTTCCCGGCTGCTTCTGCATGTACCGGTTACGTACTAGTCGAGGGATGCCCTTGATTATCTCCAAAAACGTCATCAACGACTATTCCGAGAACCACGTAGATACCCTGCACAAAAAGAACCTGCTGTCTTTGGGCGAGGACCGGTACTTGACCACTCTCATGATGAAGTACTTCCCGCAGTACAAGATGGCGTTTACTGCCGATGCAAAGTGCAAGACCACTGCCCCCGATACCTGGTCTATTTTGCTATCGCAGCGGCGCCGCTGGATTAATTCTACCGTGCACAACCTGGTGGAGCTGGTATTTTTGCCCGAAATGTGCGGGTTCTGCTGCTTCTCCATGCGCTTTGTCGTGTTTATTGACCTGCTGGGAACGTTGACTATGCCCTGCACGCTGTTCTATCTGGCCTATTTGGCCTACCTGGCCATCACAAAGATTGCCGATATCGGCTATATCTCGCTGATTCTTATCGGTGCCATTTACGGCCTGCAGGCGGTTATTTTCATTCTCAAACGGCAGTGGCAACATATCGGCTGGATGATTATCTACATTTTGGCGTACCCGATCTGGTCCTTCTTTATCCCCATCTATGCCTTCTGGCATATGGACGATTTTTCATGGGGAAACACTCGCATTGTTGTTGGAGATGACGGCAAGCGCCAGATCTTTGTCAAGGACGAGGAGCCCTTTGATCCTGACGAGATTCCCATGAAGACCTGGTCCCAGTATGAAGGCGAGCTGCTCCAGCGCCAACAGCAGATTCAGGAGATGGAGGCCGTTGCCCAGGCCATCGACGACTTTGGCAATAACGCCGTTCGGCCTGTAAGCCGACTGACGCATATCACGGGCGTTGCGGACCATTCCGCTTTGCAGCCAGATCACATAACTTCGGCAGGACAGATGATGAACACTCCAGTTCTTAACACGCCCATGCAGCAGAGACCGTATAGCTCAGCCGGATTCAGTGCTTATTTTGGGAATATGGCGATGCAGTCCACTCCACAAATGCAGCAGCAGCAGCAGCCAGTGGCCACGTCGAGTTACAACCTGATCCAGGCTCCCGATGGCCATATGCCTAGTGACCAGGCCATCTCTGCAGCCATCGCCAGCATCCTCGAGTCGTCAGACTTGTCCACTATCACCATGAAGCAGGTCCGCGATGAGCTGGACCGCATCTTCAATATGGACCTGTCCTCGCGTCGTGAATTTATCAACTATACCGTCCAATCTATGCTCCCACACTAGAAACTTTCTTATTAAACTTTATAATACTACTTTTGCTTTGCACGCTGCTTCTCGCGAGCCTTAAGAAGGCGCTCTCGCACATTATCCGACACCTTTACTTGAGATTGGGGCTTCTGACGTGCCACACTGCTGCTGCTGCTGCTTCCACTGGCAGCTTGTGAAGAAGGTGCGCCTGCTTCTGCTGCAACGTCTTCCTGCTTGGCTGTTGGCTGGTCAGACTTGTGCTTTTCCAGCTGCTTCATACGCGCCTTCATCAGCCGCTCTCTCACATTGCTGGATATTTTTACCTGCGGCTTTGGCGCTGCTGACTCTGGCGATTTGCTAAGCTCTCGATCCGTGAGCTTCAATCCCTGACTCTGCTGTTTTAGATCCAACGTACCTGGCTGCAGAGATCCAATAATGCTAGACGGGCCCGACTGCCCAGGCGTAGCAGTTCCATACATGGTAGTAGCTAATGTCGATGGCGAAATCAAGCCAGCTTGTGGTTCCCCAGTATGAGCCTGCTGTGACGAGGGTTGCTGCTGCTGCTGAGACATAGTTGAGGCCTGTATCGTCCTTAAGGCTTCCTTGTCGCCTGCGGCTGCAGCCCTCATAGCTGCTGCAATGTCGGCAGTGGTGTTTAGCCGCGCATAGCTATGCGGAGATGAGGATGGCCCATTGGAGTCGGACAGGTTTCCTACCGCTGCTGCCGCTGCCGCTGCAACCGAAAAGGTCGAGATGCCCTGGAATCCGCTTGTTGTTTTCACCGGCGTGGACATTGAAGGAACGTAGCCTGCAACTGCTGGCCGCGCTATCGACCATCCTCCACTTTTGCTTCCGACCGAGCCATCGGTGCTGCCGGTTCCATCGGCTGCTGCCGCTGCCGCGGCTCCACTGCCTGACGCCATGCCTGGCAGCATCCCTATGCTGGTAGGTGACAGCACAGATGTGCCGCCCTGCTGTCCCGCTGCAGACCTCTTGCCAGCTCCGCCGCCGGGGTGAATGCCATGTCCGGCGCTCATTTCCGGGAAGTCAAAGCTCAGCATCGACGGATCAATGATGCTGTGCCGCGGGAGATCCATATAGTGCTGCATGTCGTACGCCTGCTCGTTCATCCCGTACTCCACTCCATACAGCATGTCGCCATATGTGGGCGGCACGTCCGAGTATCCCCGTTGAATCTCTGACTCGTACCACCGGTTAAAGTTGCCGCGCCGTGAATGTGACTTGCGCTTCTTCGATGACGTCGAGTCTCCACGGCGCACGCCATGCTTTCGATCTGCTGCCATTGACGATGCCGACGTCGATGACGCGGCAGATGTCCGGGAAGCTACAGACTCGCCTTGCTGCGAAGGCAATTTGCGAGCACTGCCAGACTTGGACCGCCTGCGCCGTCCCTGCTTTGGCTGCTGCTTTGACGATAATGACGTAGACGTACTGTCCATTGGCCCTTCATCGTCATTGCGATCCGTATATACCACTGCTGCCGTCCTGAATGCCGAACCTGATGCCTGCTTATTGGCTGCTGATAGCGATAGCGTTCCTTGGTCCGACAAGTATGAATCAACGTCAGGCTCCTTGCCCTTGCTTTGCACTGTAGACTCCTTGCCGCTAGCTTCAAGATCCACGTTCGAATTGCTGCTTGGCTGGTTGTCCTCGGCACCGCTACCATTGTCATCGACACTGGAAACGTCCTCAGAGCTACTAGACTGCTGCTGCTGCTGCTGCTGCTGCTGCTGCTTTCCTTTGGCTATTTCGCTAAGCATGTCATTCCCGTACTTTTGCTTGTACTTTGCCACTCGCTTGGCCAGTAGCCGTGCCGCTCGCTTTTGACGCCTGGTTTTGGCGTCGAAATCTCCGTCAAAATCCTGCTCGCCAGCAAAGTCCTGCGCGTACTTGAAAGCTGCAATATTAGGATCATCGCTTTGCTCGTTAGAGCTGTCGCCACCTTGGTCCCGCACCGCCAACGAATCCGACGGTGCCGGCGGCGTTAATTTGATCGTTCGGCTGTCGTCACCATCATCATCGTCATCATCATAGCGAGCAGAACGCGTCTCCTTAGAGCTACGAGTGCTTCGCGAAAACGACGACGCGTCATACGTGAATCCATCTGCACCTCCATACTCGTCTGAAGAAGAATCCAGGATCCACGATCCAGACCCCTCATCTTCATCGTCAGAGTACTTGTCGGAAAGCGGCTCCAGAATAGGTACAATGTCGCCAGACTCCGTGTACATACGTGGGTGGAACTTGGAAATCGTCGACAGCAGCGTTTCAAAGCGCAGCGGCTTGGTCACATACTCGTCCATACCCGACGCCAAGCAGCGCTCGCGGTCGCCCATCATTGCGTGTGCAGTAAGCGCAATGATTGGCGTCCGGAAATCCACGCCCTCGCGCTTCTCCCATTCACGAATGTACTTTGTGCTCTCAAACCCACCCATTACCGGCATCTGCACATCCATCAGGATGATATCGTAGGGCATAGGCACGCTGCCGTACTTGCTGTGCGGATCGCGTACGCCCGCGGGCTTGCGGCTCTCCAGCTCGCGCTCCAGCAGATACATAAACATGGCGGTCTCGTCGTCCTCTCCTGGCACCGGAGGCCGCATAATCTCCTCTAGAACCGGCGGCAAGTCGTCTGACGCCTTGACTGCTGGCGGATAAATGCTTTCGGCAAAGATCGTGCCCTCAGCATACTGCGGCGACTGCTCGTTACCATCCTGGTCTGCAGCTGCTGCCTTGTAATTCCGAGAATCCCCTGCATCATACATGTCTGCATCTGCGCCTTCTGGGTCCCGAGCCGAGCTTTCGGACCACGGCCCAGCCACAGCATATTCTCCCGACCCGGCATGTCGAGCTGAATGCGCGTGGCGGTGGTGGTGGTGGTGATGGTGGTGGTGGTGGCCTTTGGATCCGCCGTGTGCCTTGTGCGAGGGGCCATCATTGTTGTTGTCTCCATCGCCACTGCACTGCTCTTCTGCGGTGTCTCTGTCATTGCCGCCATTTTCGCTGGTAACTGACGCCGTCGAGCGGATATAGTCGCCGTAAATTTCCAAGTTGCGACGCCATTGGTCCATCACCGCTTCGACAGCTAGCTGGCCATTTGAAACCACCTCGACCTTGTGGTGGCACTTTTGCAAGATGCGCAAAGCCAGCTTTTGATTGACCACATTGTCTTCAGCCAGCAGAATGTGCAGTGGCCGCTTGCGGTATTTCGACAGGTCAGGCACCAGCGAGTGCGTTTCCAGAGCTGGCAAGATTGCACTAGCCAGCTTGGCATAGTCAAACGGCACATCCAAGTACGAACTGATGCCCAGATCCATGACGCGATTAACGTCAACTCCACGGCTGCTGGGTTCGCACAAGCAGACAATAGGCACAAAGTTGAGGTTGGGCATTCCGCACGAGCGCAGTTGCTGCGCCGTCTGCATTGCATCGACAACAAATGTGTCAAAGATCTGACGTCCTTGCGACCCACGCCACAGCAGCTGCCGCGCCTCGTCAGCACTTTCCACCATTTCAGAATTCAGGTGGAACTTTAGCAGCATATCCCGCAGATGAGCAACCACGCGCTGGTTGTGCGGCCGCTTCTCGTGGTCGTATATCAGCAGGATGTTGCGCTTGCGGTACGGCAGAATGCGCTTTTCGTAGTATGCAAAGTCCGGCTCAATGCAATCCACCTTGAGCGTGAATATAAAGTTGGAGCCCTCGCCATACTCGCTCTCGACGCGAATATCTCCGCCAAGCAGCTCACATAACCGCTTAGAAATGCTCAGGCCTAGGCCAGTTCCGCCATACTTGCGCGTTGTCGAGCCATCTGCCTGCGCAAAGGACTCAAAGATCAGCGACAGTTTGTCCTTAGGGATGCCAATACCCGTATCGCGCACAGAGATCTCCAAAATCAAATGGTTGCCTTCGCGGCTGGATACCGAGACCTTGACAGATATCTCGCCCTCGTTGGTAAACTTGACTGCATTGCCAACCAAGTTAGTCAGCACCTGCCGCAGCCGATGCGGATCGCCAATGAGGTTGTCCGGGATTCCGGGATCGCAGTAGAATGTAAACGACAAGCCCTTTTGCACAGACTTGAGCGACAGCATCTTGAGCACATTCAGCAGCGAGGTGCGCAGTGCATATGGGATGAACTCTACGCTCATCCGTCCAGCTTCAATCTTGGATAGATCCAGCAAGTCGTTTAGAATGGTTAGCAGCGAATTTGACAAACTGGACACTACCATCAGCGAATCACGCTGCGAGTGCGTAAGGTTGGTCTCCAACGTGAGCGCCGTCATACCGATAATGCCGTGCAGGGGCGTACGCACCTCATGAGACATGTTGGCAAGCAGCTCGCTCTTGGCACGGTTGGCCAGCTCGGCTGCTTCTCGAGCTTGCATGTTGCGCACCAGGCTCTCGCGTAGCGACGTCACCATGCTGTTAATCTGCGATTTTAGCGCATCCATTTCGCCCATAGCATCTACGGTGATCATTGAGCTATAGTCGCCTGCCGACGCGGCCGCACTAATCTGCGCAAATGCTCGCACTTGGTTGGTCAGGTTGTGTGCCATGTTGTTGACTTTGGTTGTAACTTCGCGCCAGGTGCCATCCACGTCTGTAACATGCGCCTGCACGCCAAGCTTGCCCTCAGTGCCTACTTCACGCGCAACCTTGTTCACTTCCGATGCAAATTTGCTCAGTCGCCGCACCATGGTGTTGATGGTAGTCTTGAGCTCGCCCATCTCTCCGCTTAGCGGCACTGTCACCATCTGGTTCAGGTCGCCCGCAGAAATCGCTCGCGTCACGGCAGCAATGTCCCGTACCTGGTTGGTCAAGTTGGCCGCCATTTTGTTGACATTGTCCGTGAGGTCCTTCCAGGTTCCGTCGACATTAGGTACATGGGCCTGCCCACCCAGCTTGCCCTCGGTGCCCACTTCGCGAGCCACACGAGATACCTTGTTAGAGAACGTGTTCAACTGGTCCACCATATCGTTGATAGTAGTCTTGAGATCCAGCATTTCTCCCTGAACATCCACGTCAATCTTTCGTGTCAAATCGCCATGCGCTACAGCCTTGGTGACATTGCTAATGGATCGCACTTGAGTGGTCAGATTTTCGCCCATCTTGTTGACGTTGTCAGTGAGGTACTTCCACGTTCCGCCCACATTAGGCACATTAGCCTGGCCGCCTAGTTTGCCTTCAGTGCCCACATCTTTGGCTACCCGCGAGACCTCGGAAGCAAACGTACTCAGCTGGTCCACCATAGTGTTAATAGTGGATTTCAGCTCACCCATTTCGCCGTTTAGCGGCACCTGGACCTTGAGATTCAAGTTACCCGCTGCCACTGCCTTGGTAACTGTAGCAATGTCACGCACCTGGTTGGTCAAGTTGCTGGCCATCATGTTGACATTGTCGGTTAGATCCTTCCAGGTGCCGTCTACGCCTACGACGTTGGCCTGGCCACCCAGAATTCCTTCGGTACCGACCTCTTTAGCAACACGCGTTACTTCTGACGCAAACGTGTTTAGCTGCCCCACCATAGTGTTGATCGTGTGCTTCAGCTCGCCCATTTCACCATTGAGCTCAGACGTAACCTTCTGGTTCAGATCACCTTTGGCAACAGCCTTGGTTACCATAGCAATGTCACGCACCTGATTAGTCAGATTGCTAGCCATCTTGTTGACATTGTCCGTAAGATCTTTCCAGGTCCCGTCGACATTGGGCACATGGGCCTGACCACCCAGCTTGCCTTCGGTGCCCACATCTTTGGCTACGCGCGATACCTCCGAAGCAAACGTGCTCAGCTGGTCCACCATAGTGTTGATGGTCGTCTTTAGCTCTTCCATCTCACCGCTCAATGGGACCTGGACCTTGAGCTTCAAATTGCCTTTGGCGACGGCCTTAGTGACATTGGCAATGTCACGCACCTGGTTTGTCAAGTTGCCAGCCATATTGTTGACGTTGTCAGTGAGATCTTTCCAAGTGCCGTCTACGCCTACGACGTTGGCCTGGCCACCCAGTATACCATCGGTACCGACCTCCTTGGCTACGCGAGATACTTCTCGGGAGAATGTGCTCAGCTGGTCTACCATGGTGTTGATGGTAGTCTTTAGTTCCTCCATTTCGCCGTTTAGTGGCACATGGACCTTGAGATTCAAGTTACCCGCTGCCACTGCCTTGGTAACTGTAGCAATGTCCCGCACCTGGTTGGTCAAGTTGCTGGCCATCATGTTGACATTGTCGGTTAGATCCTTCCAGGTACCGTCTACGCCTACGACGTTGGCCTGTCCGCCCAAGATCCCTTCAGTACCGACTTCACGAGCCACACGCGATACCTCATTAGAGAACGTGCTCAGCTGGTCCACCATGGTGTTGATGGTGGATTTCAGCTCGCCCATCTCACCATTGAGCTCAGACGTAACCTTCTGGTTCAGATCGCCTTTGGCGACAGCCTTGGTGACCATGGCGATATCCCGCACCTGGTTGGTCAAGTTTGTCGCCATTTTGTTGACATTGTCCGTGAGGTCCTTCCAGGTTCCATCAACGTTGGGCACACTGGCCTGACCACCCAGCTGCCCATCGGTGCCGACCTCTTTAGCCACGCGAGTCACTTCTGAAGCAAATGTACTCAGCTGGTCCACCATGGTGTTGATTGTGTGCTTTAGTTCGCCCATTTCGCCATTCAACGGCACCTGGACCTTGAGCTTCAAATTGCCAGCAGCTACCGCTTTGGTTACCATAGCAATGTTGCGTACTTGGTTGGTCAAGTTATCCGCCATCTTGTTGACATTGTATGTGAGATCCTTCCAGGTACCGTCCACATTAGGCACATGGGCCTGGCCACCTAGCATTCCTTTAGTGCCTACTTCCTTGGCTACGCGGATCACCTCCGATGCAAACGTATTGAGCTGATCCACCATGTTGTTGATAGTGGTTTTAAGATCAAGCATTTCGCCTTTCACGTCAATATCAATCTTTCGGCCCAAATCGCCCTTGGCTACAGCCTTGGTAACTTTGCTAATGGTTCGCACCTGGAATGTCAAATTGTTTGCCATGGTGTTTACGTGTAGCGTCACTGTCTTCCAAGCGCCTTCAACATTGGGGACATTGGCTTGACCGCCCAGTTTCCCATCGGTGCCCACCTCTTTGGCCACACGCATCATTTCAGCAGCGAAAATGCTTAGCTGGCCCACCATGGTGTTTATCGTATTTTTGAGCTCAAGCATCTCGCCCTTGACATCGACATTAATTGTCTGGCCCAGATCGCCGTTGGCTACGGCTTTGGTCACTTGGCTTATAGAGCGCACTTGGCTGGTCAAGTTGTTGGCCATGGTATTGACGTTATCAGTCAGCTTCTTCCAGATGCCGGCTACGCCATCCACGTAGGCCTGGCCGCCCAGCTTGCCTTCGGTGCCCACATCTTTGGCCACGCGCGACACCTCCGAAGCAAACGTGCTTAGCTGGTCCACCATAGTGTTGATGGTCGTTTTGAGCTCGCCCATCTCGCCGTTCAGCGGTACTTGGACCTTGCGATTCAAGTCGCCTGCAGCAACCGCCTTGGTAACTGCTGCAATATCGCGCACCTGGTTTGTCAGATTATCAGCCATCTTGTTGACGTTGTCAGTCAAGTCCTTCCAAGTACCACCAATGTTCTTGAGGTTTGCTTGGCCGCCCAGCACGCCATACGTTCCCACTTGCATTGCAACGTTCGTCACTTCAGACACAATCTCGCGTAGCTTTCCTACCATGTCGTTGATCGTGGTCTTGAGATCCAGCATCTCGCCCTTCACATCAACGTCAACCTTTTTGCTCAGATCGCCTTCAGCAATAGCTGTAGTTACTGCAATGATGGATCGCACCTGGTTCGTCAAGTTAGCAGCCATGATATTGACATTGTTGGTCAGATCCTTCCACACACCATGTACGCCCTCAACCGTAGCCTGGCCACCAAGCTCGCCATCGGTACCGACTTCCTTGGCTACGCGGGACACTTCTCGGGAGAACGTGTTCAATTGGTCAACCATGTCGTTAATAGTCGACTTGAGCTCGCCCATCTCGCCGTTTAGCGGCACTTGCACTTTGAGCGACAGATCTCCGGCAGCCACTGCTTTCGTAACCGTGGCAATATCGCGCACCTGGTTAGTCAAGTTAGCAGCCATTTTGTTGACGTTATCTGTCAGGTCCTTCCAGGTGCCATCTACACCCTCAACCGTCGCTTGTCCGCCGAGCTGGCCATCAGTGCCGACCTCTTTGGCTACTCGCGACACTTCATTGGAGAACGTACTCAGCTGATCCACCATGGTGTTGATAGTAGATTTGAGCTCGCCCATCTCGCCATTGAGTTCCGACGTAACCTTCTGATTCAGATCACCTTTCGCGACAGCCTTGGTGACCATGGCAATGTCACGCACCTGGTTAGTCAGATTGCTAGCCATCTTGTTGACATTGTCCGTGAGATCTTTCCAGGTACCATCGACATTGGGCACATGGGCCTGACCACCTAGTTTTCCCTCGGTACCAACTTCAAGAGCCACACGCAGCACCTCTGAGGCAAACGTATTAAGCCGATCCACCATTGTGTTGATGGTTTGCTTCAGTTCACCCATTTCACCGCTCAATGGGACTGTGACCTTGTGCCCCAGATCGCCAGATGCAACTGCCTTAGTTACTACGAAAATATTTCGCACCTGGCCGGTCAAGTTATTAGCCATTCTGTTGAAGTTGTCAGTGAGATCTTTCCAGGTACCATCAACATTGGGTACGTTGGCCTGGCCGCCTAGCTTGCCCTCGGTGCCAACTTCAAGAGCCACACGCAGCACCTCGGAGGCAAGCGTATTGAGCCGATCCACCATTGTGTTGATGGTTTGCTTCAGTTCACCCATTTCACCGCTCAATGGGACCTGGACCTTGCGCCCTAGGTCGCCAGATGCAACAGCCTTGGTGACATTGGCAATGTCGCGTACCTGGTTTGTCAAGTTGCCAGCCATATTGTTGACATTGTCAGTCAAGTCTTTCCAAGTTCCATCAACACCGATAACGTTTGCCTGACCACCAAGCTTGCCATCGGTACCGACCTCCTTGGCTACGCGAGATACTTCTCGGGAGAATGTGCTCAGCTGGTCTACCATGGTGTTGATGGTAGTCTTTAGTTCCTCCATCTCGCCTTTTAGTGGCACCTGAACCTTGAGATTCAAGTTACCCGCTGCCACTGCCTTGGTAACTGTAGCAATGTCCCGCACCTGGTTGGTCAAGTTGCTGGCCATCATGTTGACATTGTCGGTTAGATCCTTCCAGGTACCGTCTACGCCTACGACGTTGGCCTGTCCGCCCAAGATCCCTTCAGTACCGACTTCACGAGCCACACGCGATACCTCATTAGAGAACGTGCTCAGCTGGTCCACCATGGTGTTGATGGTGGATTTCAGTTCGCCCATCTCACCATTGAGCTCAGACGTAACCTTCTGGTTCAGATCGCCTTTGGCGACAGCCTTGGTGACCATGGCGATATCCCGCACCTGGTTGGTCAAGTTTGTCGCCATTTTGTTGACATTGTCCGTGAGGTCCTTCCAGGTTCCATCAACGTTGGGCACACTGGCCTGTCCGCCCAGCTTGCCCTCGGTGCCCACTTCGCGAGCCACACGAGATACCTCGTTAGAGAACGTGTTCAACTGGTCCACCATATCGTTGATAGTAGTCTTGAGATCCAGCATTTCTCCCTGAACATCCACGTCAATCTTTCGTGTCAAATCGCCATGCGCTACAGCCTTGGTGACATTGCTAATGGATCGCACTTGAGTGGTCAGATTTTCGCCCATCTTGTTGACGTTATCAGTCAAGTCTTTCCAGATACCAGCTACACCGTCAACATTGGCTTGACCACCCAATACACCGTCGGTGCCGACCTCCTTGGCTACGCGAGATACTTCTCGGGAGAACGTGTTCAATTGGTCAACCATGTCGTTGATAGTAGTTTTGAGCTCCTCCATCTCGCCGTTTAGTGGCACCTGAACCTTGAGATTCAAGTTACCCGCTGCCACTGCCTTGGTAACTGTAGCAATGTCCCGCACCTGGTTGGTCAAGTTGCTGGCCATCATGTTGACATTGTCGGTTAGATCCTTCCAGGTGCCGTCTACGCCTACGACGTTGGCTTGTCCGCCCAAGATCCCTTCGGTGCCCACTTCACGAGCCACACGCGATACCTCATTAGAGAACGTGCTCAGCTGGTCCACCATGGTGTTGATGGTGGATTTCAGTTCGCCCATCTCACCATTGAGCTCAGACGTAACCTTCTGGTTCAGATCGCCTTTGGCGACAGCCTTGGTGACCATGGCGATATCTCGCACCTGGTTAGTCAAGTTTGTCGCCATTTTGTTGACATTGTCCGTAAGATTCTTCCAGGTCCCGTCCACTCCAACAACATTGGCCTGTCCGCCCAGCTGCCCATCAGTTCCGACTTCCTTGGCTACGCGAGTCACTTCCGAGGCAAACGTGCTTAGACGTCCAACCATGGTATTGATGGTCGTTTTGAGCTCGCCCATTTCGCCATTGAGCTCTGACGTAACCATCTGGTTCAGATCGCCTTTAGCAACGGCTTTGGTAACCGTAGCAATGTCACGCACTTGGTTAGTCAGATTGCTAGCCATCTTGTTGACATTGTCAGTGAGATCTTTCCAGGTGCCATCAACATTGGGTACGTTGGCCTGGCCGCCCAATTTGCCCTCGGTACCCACATCCTTGGCTACACGCGTTACTTCAGACGCGAACGTGTTTAGCTGCCCTACCATGGTGTTGATTGTGTGCTTCAATTCGCCCATCTCGCCATTCAGCGGCACTTCGACCTTTTGATTCAAGTCTCCCTTGGCCACGGCCTTGGTTACCTTGGCAATGTCACGCACCTGGTTGGTCAGGTTGGCCGCCATTTTGTTGACGTTGTCGGTGAGGTCCTTCCAGGTGCCCTCAACATCAGGAACATTGGCCTGGCCACCCAGCTGGCCATCGGTACCGACTTCTTTGGCCACACGCGACACCTCACTCGAGAACGTCTTTAGCCGGCCAACCATTTCATTGATGGTGTTCTTCAAAAACTCCATCTCGCCCATGCACGGGATGTCGACTAGTTTGCCCAAGTCCCCTTCAGAGACCGATGCAGTAACCTCGCTGATCGTACGCACTTGGCGGGTAATGTTGTACGCCATGCTGTTGACGTTGTTGGTCAGGTCCATCCACACGCCACGTACACCAAGCACATGCGCCTGAGCGCCCAGACGCCCTTCCATGCCGACCTCTTTGGCAACTCGCGTGACCTCATCTGCAAAGTGGCACAGCTGGTGCACCATGGTGTTGATCGTGTTTTTGAGCTCGCCCATCTCGCCATTGAGCTCTGAATGGACCTTTTTGGTCAGATCGCCAGCACATATGGCTCGAGTAACGTCGGCAATTTCGCGAACTTGGTTGGTCAGGTTGGATGCCATGCTGTTGACATTGTTGGTCAGATCCTTCCATACACCGTCCACATTGGGCACGTTGGCCTGCCCGCCCATCTTGCCTTCGGTTCCGACTTCGCGAGCCACCCGAGACACCTCCCGAGAGAACGTATTGAGCTGGTCCACCATGGTGTTGATAGTTGTTTTGAGCTCGCCCATCTCGCCTCTCAGCGGACACTCGACCTTTTGGTTCAAATTGCCAGCTGCCACTGCCTTGGTAACTGTGGTGATTTCGCGCACCTGGTTGGTCAGGCTGCGGGCCATCTGGTTTACATTGTCGGTCAGCTTTTTCCAGGCGCCGTCCACGCCGACCACATCGGCCTGTCCACCCAGAATACCGTCTGTGCCCACTTCAACAGCTACGCGGGACACCTCATGTGCCATAGTGTTGAGTGACGTCACCATGTTGTTGATAGTCGACTTTAGCTCTAGCATCTCGCCTTGGGCTTCTATTTCAATGGTCTGGTTCAAGTCGCCCTGAGCCACCGACTTGCAGACTTTAGAAATGTCGCGCACCTGGTCGGTCAAATTGCCAGACATCTTGTTGACGTTGTCCGTTAGCTCCTTCCACACGCCGTTGACGCCAGGCACTTCAGCACTGACTCCCAGAATGCCCTCGGTACCGACAGCATGAGCGACCCGCGTAACTTCCCCCGAAAACGACACAAGCTGATCCACCATGTTGTTGATGGTGGTCTTGAGATCCAGCATCTCGCCATTCAGCTCGACAGTGATTTTCTCGGTAAGGTTCCCATTGGCCACAGAGTTGCACACATGGGTGATATTGCGCACCTGGTCAGTATGGATCATCGTCATCATGTTTACCTCGTTCATCAGGTCCAGCCACGTACCGTTAAGACCATCAATCTTGCCCTGAGTGCCCAAAATGCCCCGGGCACCGTCATTGTGGGTAACCTCAATGATTTCGCGAGTAACAAAAGACAGCAGCGAGGCCATGCGATTGACGCGGTTAGCTAGTCTTTGAGTGTGCGAGGTAGGGCGGCGGATAAGCGGCGTACGTACGCTGCTGTCGCTTCCTAAGAGCGGCCACTCTTTGCCTTCACGCTCGCCAGATGCTGAAACCAATTCATCGTCGTTCCCCAATGCATGGCAGCGCCTGCAGCGGACACGCGCTTCAAAGTCGCCATTAAGCACTGCATCGGCAACGCGCTCGCAAGCCTGGATGCATTCAAAACAAACAATTTCGCCGGTAGGAGTGATAGTCGTATACGCAGGATTCGGGGTCGGATAGCGGTTCTTGCCAGGTGATAGCGTCGGCGGAGCCATGTACGCAGGGTCAGCAGGTCCAGAATAGGGAATGTCCATTGCCAAAGGCGACCAGTTGGGCGGGTTGCTGATGGCCTGTGCGTTGGCAGCCGAGGCGGTTGCGCCCTCGGGCAAAAACGTCGACCACCAGTTGGAAGCTGGCGCTGCTGGGGAAACAGGCGCTTCTTTATCAGCCGCGGGCTGCGCGGCAGCACCGTGCTCAGACGATACAGCATCCGCAATATCAGAGGTCGGGTGGCCTAAAGAAGCAAGCTTCTCCTGCGCCGCATTTAGCGCCATTGTCTGCTGCTGAATATGCATCGCCATCTGCGCCAGGTGATCCTCGTAGGTCGACTTTGTGCGTTGCCAGGCCTCTTCGCGATGCACAAACTGACGTAGACTATGCAGTACCCCTTCAGCAGTGTATTTTGCAGACGCTGCTTCAGCTCCGTCGGCACCGTGCATATGGCTGCTGAGCCAGACAGGTGAGCTGCTGGCATCACGGAAGCTGGCCACATCGCTGAAGCTGCTTGTTTCGCTCTGGCTGTCGCCGGCTTCACCGTCGCGAGTAATCGGAATACCGCGATAAGCTGATTCGTCCTCTCCTTCATACAACGAAGCAGGCGCTGATACACCACCGCCTGCATTGGGCTTTAGCGCGTTGTCAATAGCCTCCAGCGACCCGGCATAGTTGCCCTGGTCAAGCTGGGCCAGACAGGCGCCAAGTGTCTCTACCAAAGTTGTCATTGGAAGAGAATGAGGTTTATTCGATAGGTCTATACGCGGCAAATAAAGCGTTTAGCATACAAATTGGCAAGCGCACAGTTGGGCAATTCATACTTTTCGCTTTCAAGTCGTTTCAATTCAATAAACTTTAAAGTAACTTGAGAGAAAGTTAGAAAGCACCCAAATCATGTGAGAAAAACACTATATGCTGTGGGCAAAGCTTTATGCCATTGAGCTGGATAATATACGGAGGCTGTGGATTAGGCCTTCTTAATGGCCTGCCATAGAATGGGTAATAGGACAGACTGAGCATTCCTGAACCCATCCACTATAGATGTAGCAAAATGAGAGTGAGTTTTCTATATAACGTAATTCGAAACTTAGAGCCAGGTACTGCCATACCGAGCAAGTGATCACCGGTCGCTCATAATTTGATCAGTAGTCCATTTGAATTTTAGGCGTTTATTCTGCATCCCGCATCCCGCATTTACGCTTTAATGGTAGTGGCTGTACAGTTTGGCAGTATTTTACCATTAATATCAATGCAAAACGGCCTATTTTCGATTTCAAATATGCCAGACTGACCCACAAATCGTTAGTCAAAGCAGCACTTGCATGTGTGAGCTGATGCAAAGCAACATGTAAAAATCATAGAGATTTGCAAATCAAAAAATGATGTCATTCTAGGCGTACATTTATTGTAGTTCAAGCAACTTCATTTTTGCTGGTATCCTTATTGTTTCCTAGCCGGTGCTCAATAAGTTACCTGAATGTGAAACTTGATTTTTTTCATTCCGGTTGGGTGAAAAACTCGCTGGTAAACAGCTGACTGGCCTGTTAAAGTTACAAATTTTGGATTTGCAAAAATCCAGCTAATTGCAAATCGCTCCAATAAAAGCATTTTTCCTCAACAATTTTTGACAAAACACAAAGGAAATTTGCCGGGCCTGACTTTGGCTTTATTTCTCCTCTTCAACATTTTATTTTCAATATCGGCGCTTTAGAACTCAAATATGCTATTTAAAACAAAGCTTGCACTACTGGTAATCGGCTCAGCCATGTCGCTGACCATCCTTTACTATTTGCACGCCCAGTTCCCCCTAAATAGACGTGGTTTTGTCTATTACCTTCCGATTACTAGCTTTGTCGACGGCAAGTGGATTAGAATGAATAGGCTGCTAGCTGACTCGTACAAGGTATGCGACGACTCTACCACAATTGACCCAGCCTCACACCTTTCCTGCGATATGACGGTCTCTTCACCAGCTGGATGGAAAAAACTGTGCTTTAAAACTCGGGCTATGTTCGAGGAAATATGCCGGACCAAGTCTTACAAGCCGTACAAATTCCTGGTTAAAACCGACGACGACGCCATTATGGACCCTCTGGTGGAAAGCTTTATCAGCTCTGAATATGAGGGCGGTAATGTCTACTTTGGCACCACATATGGCCCCAATACCTCGTACGACCCGCAGAACAACACTTGGTTTGGAGGGTGGTTCTATGGAGTGAACACTGAAGTGGTAGATAAAATATGCGAGTGTGGCCTTCCTCAATGCATTTCAAAAATGGGTGAAGACCAGTGGTTTGGCTATACTCTGGGCCAATGCAATATTGAGAAGCGCGACCTCGTAGTTCCGGAAGATTTTGTGCACCATAAAGAGTACTCGACCAAAAGGCTGAATATCAAATTCACAGCCATCCGCTAGCTTTCTCTTAAACATTATGCATAACAAGTATTTATTTCCATCGGCTACTAGATGTCTTGACTGCTCACTCCTTTCAGCTGTTTAGCACTGACCAAGGTAATGCATGTTAGAAAACCTATTTGGCTTCCGCGTGTCTTGTTTTTTATTGGTCTTCACTGTGGAAAAGGACCTTTAGAGTCAAAACAGACTCAAGAAATCAAGGATTTGCATTTGAATAAGACAGCGATTTCTTGGTATTCTACGGGCTGCATGCTTTCCAACAAAGAGAACGGTTTACACTCAGAAGGTTTGCTTACATTTCAGCAAACAAAACAATGCTCTCTTTATAATGCCTGAAATACCTCAAAATTGGAGCAGTCGCAAACTTTGGATTATTGTGCTGGGGGTTGTGGTACTGGTGGCCGTATGGAGGTTCCTGTCGTTCAATGTGGTAGTGCAGTGCTTGCCAAAGCTACCGACATACAGTGTTATGCCTGGAATTGGCGAATATCCATCGTCAGACAATATATTGCTGGAAGATGCTGCTTTTTCTACAGAGCTTAAACCAAAGCTGTGTAGCGAAGTGCCTGTTCCTGAGTCGTACTTGACATTGGCAAACTCGCCTGCATTTATCGACATTTCACAGCCGTTTACAATTACTACGGGAAGTTCAGTTTGTGTGCGAGTAGTGGTGCCAGTTGCTTCATCCAATTCTTCTGTGTCCTATTCGCCGTTTCCCGGAACACCCTGGGATAGCGTTTTATTGGATATGGTTGGAAACAGCACAGGTGTCAGCATACCTGTAGCATTACAGCCGTCTAACCATGCTCAAAACTACATTCGAGATAAGACACATATCTATGAAGCAGATGTTGTTCTCCGCGACGCCGATACCTACATTCCAACTGGGTATATTGAATACCGCAATGGGATGTGGAATAATGAAGATCATATAGAGATACCGCCGATGGCTCCCGAACAGCTGGTGGTAAATTCACTAGTAACCGTAGAAGACAACGCATTAAATGACTTTAGCTTGAGCAACTATCCTAATCTACCATTGTGCACTGAGCCTAATGCCGATGGTCGGTGGGTTGCTAAAGATATGCTGCCGTTTAATACCACGTTAGCTGCAGACAACTACGGCCGGGTATGGCTGCCGTACACCTGCCAGCTACAGCCGTATACATATAAGGAATTTGCTCAATGCTTGCAGCAGAAGCACTCGCTTATTCATTGGTTTGGTGATTCTAATACGCGTAGAGCCCTAAAGAAGATTACCACATTCGGTCAGTGGTGTTCAGAGCCAAACAGAATCAACTCCATACAGTGCATTTGCCACGATAGCGCTGAAAATTTTGGTGTGTACAACTCCAAGTCATCGGTGATTCCTATCGACATCAATTCGGCCATGGCGGCAAGCGCACCAGCTCTGGATGCCAACCTTGGGACAGTGCCTGCAAATAACTCTCGCATTATCATGTTCCGCTGGGGCGGGCTAACACCTCGAAATAACCCACCATGGCCGAACACGTTTGCTGCTAATTTTACACGCAGGATGGGCAGTCCTTCGGTGGCCATCTTTGGGCTTATTAACTGGGACACAGCGTTTACCGCTCGCATCTACTTTATTCAGCAAGTTGAGCTGCTGGCTGGCCACATATTACAAAGCTACTCGAGCAACACCAAGATTGTTATTCGCACTGGCCAATACTACTGCTGCACGTATGATCAAATTCCTAACTTTAAGCGCATGTACACTCGTCTTCGTAACCAGTACTTTAATCAGTACCTGATTGATATTCTCCAGAAAAAGCTAGGCGCTGCGTACAGCATTAGTGTTTGGGATGTCAGCCAAATAGCCGAACGCCGACCGTA
>JANBTS010000071.1:0-58088 GCA_027578955.1 Coemansia sp. RSA 1250
TTGCATAAGTGATGAGGATGAGGTTTACATAGATATAGTGCAGGAGAACCACTAAACAGAGACTTTTAAAAGTCAAGGTGACAAGTATACCAAGGGTGTTTTGGATAACGCCCCTTGTTTACCTAGCTTCTGGATTTCTAGTTTAGGATGACCACCATAATGTCCACTTTTCAGAGCCAACAAAGCTTGGCATGAATCCATGGGAAAATGTGGTTTTTCCCTGAAGTGGAGGAGTAACTTTTCTTTTTAAAAAAACATTTTATAACAACTTTGGTTGACTTTTTACTTCTTGAATTTTAGTGAACAGAGCATTATCTCTAGTTTTCTCAAGTTTTTAGTACTTTTTTTTATTAGCAAGCTTCCGAATTTTTAGCTTAAGATTACCATCAGCGCTCAGTGAGGAGGTTTTGATGTAAGTTAGAAAATATAAAGCACAAATAGAATATTGACCTGTTATTTATGTGGTTGTTCTACTTTATACATTAAGGACATACAGAGTGTATTTTATTTCAGCAAGTTTATTAAGTTGCATATTGCAGATCCAGTTTTGTATTTGTGCATTGACTCAGAATACAGTGCAGATTAAATAGGCCAAAAAGGGCCAGCTACTGTGCCAACGACTTCAAATGAGCAGCCACCTTTTCTGCTGCCGGGATATCTGCTGCAGCGTCCTTATCATTACGAGCACCGAGCTTTAAATAGCAAAGTACTCGCGGCGCACCACTATCCAAAACACTTTGCATGCACTGCTGTGCAACGTCGGCCACTAAAGAGTATTCACCTTGGAAGTTGGTTCCTGAGTCGTGCATCGAGTGTTCAAGCCCAGATTTTTCAATAACAGACTTGACCTTGGCAATATAGGGCGTCAGGGAAGCCTCGGTGCCAATAGGAACAATTTGTATTTCACCAGTGACAAACATGAGAGATAAGAAGCATTTTACCCCAAACTGATTAAAGCGGCTAATTTATAGCGTGCACTCGACACCATAATAGAACGACATGTGGTCTAGAATTGCAGGAATAGATGTCAAACAGTTGAACGTCTTTCGCTCTACACTGCTCATAAACGACTCCATCATATACATCAGATGGTGGTGGACAATAGCAGTTGGCGTCCCGTATGCCAATGCCAAATTAATATACTTTTCTACGCATTGCAACGGTGTGTGCTTGTAGCCAGCAAATAGCGCTGGGTTTTGCAGTAGACCTCGAGCAGACATGACTCCAGCGACATTTGTTTCTCTGTACATTTTTTCGGCATCATCCAAAGTAAAGATGCCGCCGTTAGCAAAGACAGGGATGGATAGTGATTCCTGGACAAGCTTGATTGCAGCATAGTCTACTGGTTCGGTGCTCTTTTGGTGACGAGTTCGGCCATGGACCGTGAGCCAATCTATTCCCATCTTCTCAGCACGTCGGACAAGCTCGATTGTCTGGCGGAGATCAGTCGGATGCTTGCGTATTTTAATTGAGCACGGGATATCAACTGCAGTCTTAACCGCTCGGACCATTTCCTTGACCGTTTCTGGATGCTCTGATAATATAGCGCCGATTCCTTCTTTATATGCCCACTTTTGTGGGCAACCGCAATTCAAGTCGATACCGTCAACATATGGCGCCACTATCTGGGCAGCTTGCGCCAAGTCAACCGGATCATGCGCTGCAAACTGAATTACTACTGGACAATCGCGATCATTTGTGGTATAGTCCTGACGGGCAAATTCGCTCGACTTGAATACATCAGCCAGAATCATCGGTGTATAGGCGATGTCCACGCTATAGTCGCGTATTACTTCACGAAATGCACATTTAGAATAGCGAACCATCGGTGCACATACGTTTAGCCGGGGCTTGCTTTCAAAAAGCTCCAAAATTGACTGCCGTCGACATGTATAACCCATTTTGCCGAAATATACTGTGGTGCCCTTGTTTGGTGGCTAAAATTTATACTGGCATCACATTTTAGGGGGATTGCACGTGCATTTATTGGCAATAGGCAAATCAAATAACCAGGCGGTGGTTGATAGCATGTGCCCACTTTCGAAGCGTATCGGCATCTTCCTTTATGTATAAAACAGTGTCTGAGCCGATAATTCGCATTTCAGTGTCGGATATAATTCTGGCAGGAGCAATGCATGTGTCCAGCTTGTGCGTATCGACTATTTTAAAGTCCTTGTTTACTCCTGCTACACACTGTAAAAGCAAGTCATTGAACAAGCAGAACCAAAAGTTGCAGTTGGGAGAAGCTCGCTTAAATTTAACCACATTGTTCTTACGCACAACCATTTTGCAGTGCTGTTTTAAATAAAGGGCGCCTGCAAGACAAAATCTACGATGCGGTGCAACTAGCGGGATTTCTGCCGCGCCCAGAATAGAGCTTTGTAGCTGGCGTAAACGAGTCTGCTGTTCAAATTCACGCTTCTTTTCATTAACTTCGTATATGATCGAGTCTAGAGACTTTAAAGCGGCAACCAGAGATTCATGGTCTGTATGATTGGCTGGAGTGTTGTGCAAAAGGTCAGCAAGCAGCATGCGATAGCGGGGCAAACGCTGGATCGGTGTCAGTAAATGCCCGTCAAGGCTAACCTGGCCAATTTGTGTGACGTCTTGCCGCGCCGACTGGATAAAATTGCTCACAGTTCGGCGCGAGCTCACACGAAAAAGTGTCTGTACACTCGTTTCATGACCATTTGTATACACAGAGTATAGCCTAAAGTGAGCGCTATGGCGCAGAAATACATCAGCAATTAACATCTCCGGCTGCGAAATAGCGTGAGTTATTGCTGGCAAAAAGTGGTCGTTGTGAAATGCCAAAATCACCTCAATGTTCAAAAATATCTTTCTTAGTTCCGACTCCGACAAAATCTTTGCTTCGCGCATTGGGTTTAGGTATACACCAACCACGTTTTTTAACGTATCAACATAAGTCACCTCGGTAACCAGCAGCTCGGAAAGAATCTTCATCCGTTGGCTATTTCCTGCAGTTGCTGCTTTTGCATGGTATGCGTGGTCAAGGGCTGTAGATTCACGTACAGAGGAGTATTTCTCGGTGTGCATTCCTAGTAACTCTCTAGTCGCATCACCATGGGCCGGGTCAAGGTCCCACTCATCACGTAGCTGCCAAAGCACGGATGATGTCATATGTCGGATCAAATCAGTACCGCTACTGCTTGAAAATAAACACGATTTGCGAGATGTGGAACTAGAGCTGCTTTGGCCCGCGTCTTCCTGCTCCATTGGCAGCACAGCAGTTGTAAGCGACATCTCGGCCTCTCCAATTTTGGCGGGAGGGTGGCTTTTCCATGTAGCTGCAAAGTTAATGCTATCGCGTTTAGTATCAACAGTCAGCAATGTCGGGTAGTTGCTGGTTGAGTGCCGCTTCCACCGCATAAACCGTTTAATGCCAGAAACGTACTCCTTTGTTTGCAGCGAGTATGTATGGGTACGAGTCATCCGGGGGTTTGGTCCTGTTTGTTTAGGCGTTAATAATGGCTCGACTAAAGATTGGTGAGCACGGTCAAGGGGGTTTCCATCGACAACCAGAAGCTGCAGAGTTTCTACAAGCAGGCCCAGACATGCCGGCAACTGCACAAACTCATTATGGCTAATGTTGAGCACGCGGAGGGCCTTCAGCTGAGCAACAGATGGCTTTAATGTTGCAATGTTGTTATTCGCTATGCTTAGGATCTCGAGATTTTGCAGTGAGCCTAGCGAATTGGGGAGCTGACTGAGCAGATTGTGGTCAACATAGAGCTCACGAAGGCATGGCATTCGGCAAATATCTTCAGGCAACTCTTCTAGCCGGTTGTTGGAGATATCGAGTGTCTGAAGAGTAGCATGTGCAAATCCAAAGTTCGATGGAAGACGTGTAAGATAGTTTCCACTCAAGTCAAGCGCATATGCATCAGCTACATTGAATACAAAATTTTTAGAAGCTGTGCTATTCCTAGCATGTACCAACACCGCACAGCCCTGACATAAAGCAATAGTGGGGGAGGGGGCATGGCAGCTTGGTGTTGCACACACAAGCACATAATCTAATGCACCTACCAGGTATTACGTGTGGGGCTGTCGTCAGGCCCAGCTTGCTGTAGTCGGCTAGCGGTGTATAGCCGGACAGAGACTGTGCTGCAATACAAGCAGAGGCTGTCCGAGAGATAGGCGGTACTTCCATATATTTAAAAACAAGATCGAAAGCCAAGAGAAAAAGAAAACGAAAACGAAAACGAAGGGGGAAGAGTCTGACTTTGGGGGATATTAATGGGCAGACACGAGATACAAGTCACTCGCCGAAAAAAATAAAAGTTGCATAGCCGCTAAACCCTCCGCACACACAGCCAGGCGTGGCCTGGATCAGGTGGTGCTAATACATAAAACGGCTGATAGCTGCAGCCAGATTACTAATGCCTGGACATGTACCATCGTGAACTCCCATTTTCTGCGGTGCTGTTATGTTTACAAGGCGCGCAGCTACTAGTGGAAGATGTAAAGGTATTCATTGTTTAAATCTCAAAAGCAATCGAGCTTCCAGTATAATTTCGGCTGGGATATATATGCCTTGGAATCGTACAGTTGGGAACCGGAGAAAGCTCTGCTATACTGTGGAAAGTCCATTTGCCCTCTCGAACAGGGACACTTGAAGATCCGTTGGCTGCTGCTTGTGGTGGTGGCGGCGGTGGTGGTGGCGAGCTCGGTACAGCACTGCTAGTTCGGCGGTGTGCACTTACAGAGCTATTAAACGCATTGGAAGATGGTGGTGGTGGCGGCGGGGTCTTGGTAGGCATCCGAGATGGCTCTGAAAATGTACTATCAGTAAGCGAATGGTGTTGAGCTGCAGGTTTGTTACGAGTGGTTTGTCCAAACATGCCACGTAGAGCACTAACACTGCCCTGGCTTTCCGAAATAATCCCACCATAAGAATCCTGTCCATTGGTTGAGTTCCGAGGACTGCTTGAAGGTGGCTGTGAAGATTCATTTGCTGCCGTAGATGATGGCCGAAGATGATTGCGCAAGTTCGGCGAGCTTCCATGCGCGGGATTTGGTGACGACTGCACTGAAGATAGGCGGCTTGCACTCAGCCCAGCTGGCTTTGGTCGGATTGCTGGCTTGCTAGATGCTGGTGGCAATGGCGGCGCCTTCTTCCCGCTGATAGAGCTGGCAGGGCGGGATGCTGGTGCAGACATGGGCGGCAATGGCGGCGCCAAGCTATCTCCTCGCCGCTCTGGCACTGTTGGTGGCGGCGGAAGCGGAGGTTTGGCTACTGGAGGTGCTGGCGGAGCTCTGCCAGAATGCTCTGATACATCATGACTGCTGCTGTTGCTGCGATTATGGCTTTTTCTGAGAAATGAAAGTGAAAACCGCGACCCTGTAGGCGACTTTTCCGAGGCTGGTTCTGAAGCTGGCGGTTGCTGGTTGACCGACGCACCGTTCTCTTCGCTCGCTACATTAAGAAGGCAATTAAGAATTGCACTGCACACACAATTCACATTAGTGAAGAACTAAATTCAACTTACTTCTGCCTGTATTCACACCTCCTGCGCGGTGCCGCAACTTTGGCCGTTCGCCAGAAAAAAGGCCGCCAAACCCTGGCATAGGCACCGGTGCTGCTTTTTGCTCTGGGGCCGTTCTGTTGGACCCAGCATTACCCATGCCTGCACTGGGCGGCACCATTGGTGGCCGAGGAAGACTCATACCCCCTGCTGGAGGTCCACCACCGCCGCCTTTTGCTCCATTAACAGTTGGTGCAGAGCGGTCGTTGGTCGTAGCCTTCTTTAGCCGCTTTCCTTGCTGAATTTGCTGCAAAAGAGCATTGCGATCCGCCATCTGTCGTAATTCGTTACAATTATAAAGAAAAGTGATATAAAGCGCCTTTTTTTTTTTTTAAAAAAAAAAAAAGGGAAGTGCTGTGAAGTCAGCTGGCATGATAATTGTGATTTAATTGTAAAAGTTTTTTATGTTTCTTTCCTGCTCTTTTAGAAAAGTTCCACTTTCCAAGGCTGCATTTCGTTTATTCACACGCACAACCTACCCGGTACTTAGAACTCCAGTGATATTTCTGCAGCCCTCCATGTCAGACAACACTGCCGACTACTGCACGCTACAGCAGCCAGCATCCGAAATAGGCACCAAACGCATGGTATCGCCTGAAGCCCAAGCCAGTAAGCGTGCAAAGGTCCAACGGAAATCTAAGCAGCGCCGGCTAAAGAAAGCTGATGCAGATGAAACCGTGCTGAGTGCCATTGATATGGTTCTTCGTGACGCATGGATCAAAGGGAATTCTGAGAACCGGCAGGACATTCCTGCCGCATTTGGCTGGAGCGCAGGCGATGTGGAGAGCGAAGCTGCCTTTTGCCGTAACCCACAGGTTCCAGCAAAGCTGGCAGGTGCTGAGGCTTCAGAGTGTGAGTTTGAAGTCAATGTGTATGAGCTGTCAGAACGCGGCATTGGAATTGCCATGCAGGAAACTCCTGAGCAGCTTAGCGAATTGGTTATGCAGGGCAAACGGCCTTGGGCATTTGCAGTTCCATTTACTCTACAAGGCGAGCGTGCCAAAATCCGAGCGGTGCGACACGAGTGGGGGTACACACAGGCTGATCTGCTCCAGGTCATTGAAAAGTCGCCGCTTCGTATAGATTCACCCTGTACTTACTTTGGCAAATGCTCAGGCTGTCAGCTTCAGCATATGGGATACATGCACCAGGCTGAGTTCAAGCGGCAGGTCGTTGAGCGTGCCTTCTCGCAGGGCAATTCGCTATTTAGCAAGCTGACAGTGAATCCGGTGTCTCAATCTCCGGTTCCATATGGCTACCGCACTAAGCTAACGCCGCATTTTGACATTCGTAAGAATGTGCCAGCGGCAGATGTGCCGATTGGCTTTGGCATAGTCGGCCAGCGTCAGGTGCTGGATATCGAGGACTGTATGATCGGTACGGATGCTGTAAGGCAGGGCTTTATTCAGGCTCGTGCAGATGCTCAGGCAAAGATGTCGACATACAAGCGCGGTGCAACTTTGCTAGTGCGCGAGACCAATGTCCCCAAGGATGAATCGGCGATTTTAAGCAAAACACCTGCTACTGAGCTGACTAAAAGCTACACTCTTGATCCCAAAGGATGGGTAATTGATGTGGTTGGCGACCTAAAGTTTCGCTACCCTGCGTCCTCATTCTTCCAAAACAACGCGTCTATTCTGCCTGCCTTTACTGGGTATGTGCGTGACGAATTGTTAAAGTGGAGCCGCCAGTTGGATTCCAACAATGGAGCTGGGGCTTTGCGGACGCTGATTGATGCATACTGTGGATCGGGTCTGTTTGGCATTGCGTGTCACCAGGGGTTTGAAAAGGTGATTGGGATTGAGATCTCCAAGGAGTCGATTTCGTGTGCTGACGACAATGCCAAGATGAATGGGGCTGACAACGTTGAGTTTATTCTTGGCGACGCGGCCTGCATATTTGGTAAGGTTGATTCTGACCCTGCCAGTACAGCCGTTATCATTGATCCGCCACGCAAAGGAAGCAATCCGGAATTCCTCGACCAGCTTGTTGCATACGGCCCGCGAGTGATTGTATATATTGCATGCGGCGTGCCGGCTCAAGCTAGAGACTTGAACTATATGTATTCACAGGGGGCCATTTCAGTTGATGGGCAATGTGCAGCAGATCCAACCAACAAGCCATCAGCAGTATATCGCATTTCTGCCATACAGCCCTTTGACCTGTTTCCGCAGACATATCACGTAGAAAACATAGTGACACTTGTCCGCGATAACTAGCCACAAAACAAGAGCTTAAGCGGGTGTGGATTTTGTTCAATGTAGAACGCCATTCGCGGCTAAATGCAGTAAAAAGTTCAATAAAAGACCACATACACAATTGGGCTAATTTCGACTGGCTAACTCGCAGTAAACAAAAAACTTCTTTTTAGCAGCCAGATTGTCGTTTAAAGATTATATACCAGGATAGCTGATGTTTGCGTGCGTGGGGCCTCGAAGACGAACTTGCAACAGCGCGACAGAAGACAGACGA
Source organism: Coemansia sp. RSA 1250 (assembly GCA_027578955.1). Lineage (NCBI taxonomy): Eukaryota > Fungi > Kickxellomycota > Kickxellomycetes > Kickxellales > Kickxellaceae > Coemansia > Coemansia sp. RSA 1250. The sequence continues at coordinate 8,022 of JANBTS010000071.1, forward strand.
TGCACAGCAGACAGCCGTATGATGCCGCACAGGCCCCAAAACAGGTTTAGCGAGAAGGGTACGATAGCACAGCAAGCTGCAGCAGCCAGCCAGTTTACAAGTAACCGGCGACTAGTTCCTATAGCGCACCATCCAGCTGGCGGCAGTCACAGAAGGATGCAGTCGGCACCATTTGCCAGCATGTCGCGCGCATCTTTGGCAGCTGCACAGTCAGCCGTGCGCACACCGCCTGCGTCTCGGTTAAAGCGGGCGTCTACGCTCTCTGTCCACAGAATGGCACCATGGTGGGGAGATGCACCATCGAGAAATGCATTTATGTACACGTACAATAGCTATGAGGCACAAGCAACCTTCTTTAATGCTCCAGTAGATCGCGATGCAAACCAACGCATGGCGGTGGGTTCTACTACTGTAAAAGTACCTTCACCAATATGGCCTGCAGTCCCGGCTAATGGCACCCGTGCTGCTGCTTGCGACTGCATGGAGCGCAGGCTTGAGTGGCGAGCATCCTGGGATGTTATCTAATTTCTAATACAAACGATAAAGTTTTGGAGGCACCAAATGTCATCCATCAGTTCCGCCAGAAAATGTTACACAAGGAAGCGAGGTGCCAGCTGGTTGGTATGGTGGTATGGCTAGCACCACTGTCTAGACCAGTTGGCCAAATAAATATACAACGTGTGTGCTCTCTACTACCGTGGAGGCTGCAGTCGAGCAGTATCATCATCAGCAGCAGCAGCAGCAGAGGTGGAGGAGCCAGGAACAGGGCGCTTATTCCTAGAGCTGGCTCCAGGCGGCTGTGACAAGGCAGCGATCTGAGAAAGATTGGGCGTATCAAAGCTGGAAACTGCAGTCTGCTCGCGGATACGCGAGTACCCGTTGCCGGCACATCTCGAAAAGCTGAGGCGCCGACGGGCATGGGGATCCTGGATGCGACTGCAGGACGAGCGCTGGCATGGCGACTCAGAAAGCGACGAGGGACGAGGGGCAGGTGGAGTGGCCAGCATTAGTATGGTATGAGCAATCTCTTTTTCACTGTCTTGAGGCTGCAGCAGAGGGGTTCTGGGAAGCACTGGCGGCGACGACGACAGCAACTCCAGCGGAGCACGTGGGGCACTGCTAGCAGCAGCTACAGAAGGTGCTGCGCTCTGGTGGCGAAGCAGCGCGGCAGCCCTAGCTCGGCGGCTCGGGCCAACTGGTCGGTTGGCAGACGAAGGGAAATCACCCTGGGAATACGAGTGAGCGCGCGTGGCGGCCAGGGACCGGCGGCTGCGGGCAGGGGAAATTGTGGTCAGCGAATGGCCAAGATCGCGTTCGATTGACATGCGCGCACGACGGAGCCGGAAGCGGAGCTTGCTTGCCATCTACACCGGGTATATGCAATGAGCCGAGTGTCGCTATGGCGGGGGATGAGCCGGGAGGGGTGGCTCGGGCCGGTGTGTGGCTTACCTGGTATGGCGAGAGCAGGGTCTCAGAGTGGTGCGGGATGGGCGGCAGGTTTTGCGGGCCAGAGGAGCTGCTGCGTTTGCTGGGCGGCGGCGTGTTAGCCATAAGCGAAATAATAAGCCAGTAAGTAAAGCAGAAAGCACGTTCAAAGGAGGCCCCCGTGGTACTTGAGCATCACTGCAGAAAAAAAGAGGGGTTTCTTTTGGCAGAGAGGCATCAGCAGAAAAGCTAAAGGCTTCCCTCTTGCTGACGCGCACGCGTTCAGCTGCAGCTGGCCAATCTCAAAAAAACCAACAGCAACGATTGACATTGGCATGTGGCACGTGGAACAAGAGATTTATTGGAAGCTACTAAAAGTGACGGTGCTGGCGGTTGTGGCGGTAGGTGAAGCCGACAAAGGCGGCAGGGTCCACAGCGTCAGCAGCGGCAGGGTCGACAAGCGAATCGAGCTCCTTGCGCTTGTTGTAGACATCGCGGTAGAGTTCCATGTCGTTGGGGTTGGAGAAGTCGTCAAAGTAGGCCTTGTCAGTGTCAGACTGAAGCTCGGGGACAAAAGGAGGAAGCTCGGTGGCACGCAGGGCATTCAGGGCCATGCCGCGGAAGTAGGGATGTGCGCTGGCCTCGTTGACAGAGCACAGGCGCTTGTCACAGTGGGTGACCAGGCGCGAGATAAGGTCCCAAGCCTCCGGGCGCAGATTGTCTTCGGCCTCCTGCGAGTCAAACTCGGGGCGGCGGAAGGCCTTGCTCCAGTGGTACACGTTGCGCCAGACGTCGTCGGCAGAGGGCCCAGCAAAGGGGGCATAGCTGGCCAGAAACTCGTAGAGGATGCAGCCCAGGGACCAGTAATCGACACGGAAGTCATAGCCCTGGGGTGCATCGGGAGCACGGGGATCGGGGCGGCGCTTCTTCTTCTGGTCGACAGCCAGGGAGGTGTAGAGAATCTCGGGTGCCATGTAGTCAGGGGAACCGACAATGGAGAAGGCACGCGGCATGTCGTCGCCACGCATGGCCCGGCAGAAGCTGCGTTTCTCGCTGGAGGAGTGGAAGGCAGGCTCTTGGTCCTTGACCCGATCGAGCTTCTTGCGCATGGCGTCGAGGGTGGGACGGCTCAGGTGGCCATGAGAGAGCCCAAAGTCTGTGAGCTTGACATGGCCAGACGCATCGACGAGAAAGTTTTCAGGCTTGAGGTCACGGTGGAAGTAGCCGAACGAATGCAGGGCCGCCACAGCAACCAGCATTTCGGCAATGTAGAAGCGCGCAATCTGATGACGCAGAATACCGTTTTGGTTGAGCAGCGTGCGCACATCGCCGCCAGGCACGTACTCCATGGCCAGGTACAGAGACTGCTGGTCCTGGAAAGAGTATAGAAGCTTTACCAGCCATTCGGACCGCGACGTGCGTAGAATGTCCCGCTCCGTCAGGATGTGCTGCACTTCGCCCAGCCGCACCAGTAGCGACTTGGCCATTTTCTTTAGCGCACACACCTCGCCCGTGTCCCGCTTGCGTGCCAGAAACACCTGTCCGTATCCGCCCTGCCCGATCTGCGCCAGAATGTCAAACTCGCGCTCGCGCGTGCGGTTGCGCCGCCGCCGCAGAATCGCAGCCTCGCTGGCGCAGTGGCTAGCCCACGAGTCCTGTACATGCTGCCGCGTCGTGTGTGCGCTGCGCACTGCGTTCTTAAAGTCATCCAGCCGGCGGCGGCGGCTTGCTATGTATGTCAGCTGGTCTACGTAGTACTCGAGAAAGTACACCTGCGCTGCTTCCACCTTGCGGCGGATTGCCGGGTCAATTGTGTCTAGAAACGCATTGCGTCGCGTCACCGATCCCGCCTCGCCCGCACGCCCCGCTCCGCTCGTGTCGCCTACGTCACCTGCGTCGCGCGCTGCGCCACTGGCTGCTGGCGGGTGGCGCATTCGCCGCACCTGCTGCGCCAGCAGCACACTATTGCTGCCCATGCCCTGGCTTCCAGGCGCTGCCGGGCTGTGTCCAGTCATTGCTTGGTGGAGGGACTGCTGCTGGTAGTGGTAGTGCTGATAGTGCTGCTGCTGGTGGTGTTGCTGCAGATGCTGCTGCTGTGCCTGGGCAGAAGACGCCGGGCTAGAGAACAAGTGGCGCATCATGGCGTCGTTGGTAAACGCGGGAGCGGGACGGTCCTGGTCGCAGTCCATGCCTTGGGCCATACGGTTGGTCATTGCAGAATTAAAGTCTATGTGAAGTTGATAATAGAGCCCAAAGGATGCAGAGATGCAAAAGAAAAGATGAAAACACAAAACGTAAACAGAGCGTATGACCACACACTATTTAGCAAGTGGGCTGCGATTGGCTGCGGGATGGCTCGCGCCTTGAGCCGGCAAGCCGCCTTAAAAACTGTTTGGAGGGCCTATTATCTTGTGGCAAGCGTGCTTTCTTCTGCTAATTGCAATTTTACACAAATGCACTGGGTTTTTTGGGCGGTGGTTCTGGATGCATGCCTGGCACTGGGCGCGCTGTTTTCACGCAAGGCGGGCTACTATCGGCGGCTGGTACACTTTGCTCTGTGCGCTGTGGTTGCGTCTACGGCAGGCATTGTGTCTGCGCCGGTAATGTGGGCGAGCAGGCGCAAAGCATCGGTCAACTGGGTGGTGGCACGAACATTCTACTATACAACGCGCGTGGTACTGGGGATCCGTATAGAGATTGAAGGCGAGGACATCATGCAAGGTGCACGGCCCTGCGTGCTGGTCGGTAACCACCAGACGATGCTGGATCTGATCATGCTTGGGCGCGTGTTCCCGATGCAGACAGTCATTCTGGCCAAGCGCGCAATCTCGTACTACCCATTTGTGGGCTGGTTTATGCGCCTGGCCGACGACATATTTATCTCGCGCGGCAGCAAGCAGTCTGCCAGTGACATGTTTAAGCGTGCATCTGAGGAGCTGCGTGCCAAGCAGGTTTCTGTGTGGTTCTTTGCCGAAGGCACACGCGGCCGCTTCAGCGACGGGCCTGGCCTACTGCCCTTCAAGGTCGGCGCCTTTTTGCTGGCCTACCATGCGCGCGTGCCCATCGTGCCTGTCGTCACCATGGACTTCCACAACCTCTACGACAAGCGCCGCTTCTGGTCCACCAGCGGCACTCTCAAAGTGAAGATACTTCAGCCCATTTTGCTGGACGGCCTGACCGAAGATGACCTCAAGCCGCTAATGAACCGCACCCGCGACACTATGCTGGCCGAGCTCTACCGTATTTCGCCGCCGCGCATTGCTCACTAATGCTTCTCCTCCAGCATGCGTGTTGACAGGCCAGCTGGCTCTTGCATAGACTTGTTTAAAGTAGTGTCAGCTTGTTATATGCGTGTTATATAGTGCCCAAAAAGTCTTTTTTTGATTCTGATAAAAGTTTATACCTTACTGGATAGTCGAGGTCTACCATTCATCTCCGCTTGAGCCCTAAAAGCAGATCCTATGTAATGGAGGATGTGGCTATAGCGAAAAAGCAACTCCCGGCATGGTTACAGCACTTGCCAAACTGTATGTATAAGACGTAGGGTGTTCAAAAAATACTTTTTTTGGGCACCATAAAAGACAATTTCTTCTTTTAAAGTCCGAATTTTACTGAACACTCTGCATTGCACATGGGCCTGGCCTCGCTCTACAGCCTTCTCGGCAAGCTGCTGTTCTACGTACAGCTCCTGCTATTTGCACACTGCATTCTGGTTGCTTCCGTAGTGGGTGCTGTGGCCACTCCGCTTCTGGCCTTGGTCCAGCGCCGCTCTGCTGCAAATTGGTTGGCTGCTCAGGCCATGCGCATACTGTCTGAGCAGCTGCTGGGCATCTCTGTCGATGTCGACAGCGCTGAGCACCTGCTGTGCGCCCGCGATCAGCCATGCATCATTGTTGCCAACCATCAGAGCCTTCTCGACGCCGTCTGGCTGGCTGCCGTTTTCCCCCGCCGCGCAGTCGTTGTGGCCAACATGTTTATTGCCCGCCTGCCCGTGCTGGGCTGGTTCATGCGTATTGCAGGCAACATCTTTGTGCGCCAGGGCGACAAGCAGAGCGTCAAGGCGCTATTTGATACATCACTGCACTACCTCGAGCACGAGCGGGTGTCTGTCGTGCTGTTTCCCGAGGGCCGGCGCAACGGTGCTTCTGAGACGCTGCTCGAGTTCAAAAAGGGCGCCTTCTACCTGGCTTACTGCACCCACGCACCCATCATCCCCATTGCCGTCCAGAGCACCCGTTCTCTCTACAGCTGGGCCGACTGCCGCTTCCGCCGCAGTGCCGTCATCCGCATCCGCATCCTGCCACCCATATCCACGCATTGCCTGACCGAGGAAGCCATTCCTGCTCTTATTTCAAACACCCGCAACAGCATCCAAAAGGCCTGTATTTCTCTTTCATCCCACTCACACCAGCAGTAAGCATCATCCTCTGGCAAAAGAAACACGTCTTGTTTATACACTATAAAGAATGGAAAATGACCTTACTAGACATCCGACGCCTCCATAACCAGGTTGGCTATTGCCTCCAGCCCCATACGGTCGTACTCATCGAATGCGTCCGGTTCCGACGAGTCGACATCCAGCACCCCATGAACGCTCCCGTCTGCTCCCAGCAGTGGCACTACAATCTCCGATTTTGACGCTGCATCGCAGGCAATGTGGCCGGGAAACTCGTGCACGTCCTTGACTACAACGCTCCTGGCCTCGCCGGCAGCTGTGCCGCACACACCTCGGCCATATGCAATTTCTGTGCATGCTGGCTTACCCTGGAACGGCCCCAGAATCAGCGTCTGTGCTCTGGCTTTGTCCCGCAAGTAGAACCCCGCCCAATTCACCGGCTTTCCCTCTCTAGCTGCCGTCTCCAGTAGGCTGTGGTAGACTAGCGACGCTGCATTTGCTGTGTTGGTTACTAGGTTGCGCTGGCCCTGCAGCAGCTCAGCGCATTGCTCTGCAAGCTCAGTATAGAACTTTGCCTTTGGATTGAGGGTATTGTTAAATCCAGGAATAAAAGACATGGTATGAAGTGTGGATAAGTGTTTTTTCTTTGTTTTTTTTTTAAAGCGCGCGAAATGAGCAAGCAATTCGAGCTTTCTCAGCCTCCCAACGACGGCATTTCCAAGCTCAAATTTCATCCGACTGATGATGCAAAGCTACTAGTGAGCTCGTGGGACCAACAGGTGCGTCTGTATGATGCTCAGAACAATCAGCTCGCGGCAAGTCACCACGACCACAAAGCTGCTGTGTTGGATATCGCCTTTGGCCATGACATTGCGTTTTCAGGCGGGCTTGACAGGCGCGTTCTGGCCTGGGAAGGATACTCGCACACACGAGAGATCGGGTGCCATGACGGCGAAATCAGCTCGCTTGAGTATGCCCCGTCCACCAGTTTGCTGTTTTCAGGCAGCTGGGATCGCACACTGCGAGCTTGGGATTCGAGAGCCCAAAACGATGCTGCGCTGGTGAAAAAAATAGAGGTTGACGAGCGCATTTACTCTATGTCTGCTAGAGACTCGCTACTAGCCGTTGCGCTGGCTGGGCGCAAACTCCTTATATACGACACGCGCAAGCTCGACGAGCCTGTAGAGTCCAGAGAAAGCTCGCTAAAGTTTCCTACCCGCTGCGTTCGGCTGATGCCCGACGGCCAGGGATTCGTGTGCAGCTCAGTTGAAGGCCGTGTTGCCGTTGAGTACCTTGCCGGCTCTGCTAAAAGCAACTACGCGTTCAAGTGCCATCGCCAGCCCGCCGACGACAACGTCGATCTGGTATATCCTGTCAATGCGGTTGCCTTCCATCCAGTGCACCACACCTTTGTGACTGGTGGTTCCGATGGCGCTGTCTCGCTGTGGGATCCCGACAACAAGAAGCGCTTGAAGCACTACCAGGGCTACCCTACAGCAATTTCGTCCCTTGACTTTAATGCTTCGGGCAGCCTCTTGTCTATAGCCTCGTCTTATACCTATGACGAAGGCGAAAAGGACCATCCTCCCGATTCGATTTGGATCAAGCCGATTTCCGAATCCGAAGCACGCCCAAAGGCCAAAAAGACCTCATAGTTTGTTTATATTAGACCGTCTATATGAGCTCTGCATGGGCTGTAAAAAACATATTCTGAAGCATCTTGTCTACAATCGGCGCTTTGAGGCTGGCATAGATGTTGGTTCCGCCAGCAGGCCCGCTGGCCGCAAAATAGGCTATGAAATTTGGCATATGTCTGACAAGCCCACTTATCCAGACAGGGCTTCCGTTACCAAAATCAGCGCTGTCTGTCTTATAGTGCTGCTCGTCTATGACAAACAGTGCCGATGGCTGGGAGGATATGGTTGCGGATATGTTTGCATACGCGTGAGGGTTAGCGTTTATGATGTCGCAGAACGCACCTACACGTCCATTGTCGATTTGGCCGATTGCCTGTGAGATCTGAGCAGCAATGCGACCAAATTGCTCTGCATCTGTGCATTGTTGAGCAGGCATGGCGGGTGTATTGACAGGGCACATGTATATGTTGTTGCCGATATAGCAGCCGAGCTCTGGCGGAAGCATCTTGTATGTATGAACGACATTCATAAGCAGATGCGATGTCTGTGGCTCTGAAAATAGTCGAGAAGCGGCTGACATGGCTTTGGACACTAATCCACCAGCTTGTTTTGTATAAGCCTGCGACATAGCCAACCGAAATAGTGCTGTGAGCAGCGAGTACGACGATAAATTCTCGCCGCCAGCATGTTTTTGGGCTACATCTTGTAGTGCTTGTAGTGCTGTATTGGATACCCGGAAAAAGTATCCATTTCCATAGTTTAAACTGACGCCCAAAGCCACTAGACGAGTGCGCATGGTGAGCGGAAGAAGTGTCAGCACTCTGGACACCATACTGCGCTTTGTAAGCAGGGTTTCGGTCAATGAATCCAGGCTTTGGCGCGGACCTTGCCAGCATTCTGCTAAGCGGGCACGATCAAAGAGAAATTTTCCTGGCGGAAGCATTTCATCAGCGCTCGCCTGGCGCTTGTATCGACATAGCGTGGCCCAATGTCCAAGGAATTCGTAAAAGCCTACGCCATCTAGAATATAGTGTGGGATGTTGCAGAACATAATGACGCCGCTATTTTCAGCCAGCCGCACAACATTGACATTTACCAGCTTTATGGTACCGTCTTCAGCAGGCGCAGTTGCTGGCCCGACAGTAGCAACCCAGGCTGGCCATGTCTTCCAGCTATAGTGCGCGTCCTTTATTGTGCGGAAATGGACGTTGCTTGTGGTTTCCTGGAAATCGGGGAGATTTAGGTTGTCCTTATCGACAACTACGCTTGCTGTCCCGTCTTTTTCGTCTTGGATATAGCCTAGCAAAAGCGGAAAGTTACGCAGAGCCATATACAAAGACACTTTCAGGGCACTGGTAGGCATAAAGTCGTCATTTCCATCCTTGTTTTCGTAAAAGTGAACCAGCGGGTGGTTGGCGAATAACAGCAGGGCGTCCTGTGCCGACAGCGCAATGGTATCTGGCTTGATGTCTGCAAAATATTCCATTTATAAAAGGCAGAAAAAAAGATAAGTAGTATCTACAAGCGAGGTCTTGCCGCTATAAATCAGCGCTTGCTGGAAAAAAAGAGGCGTGGGATTTCGCTCAATACCACATGTCCAATGTGCAAGTCCTGGTTTCAAAAGTGAGTAGTATTCTTTTCTACTGGAGCTATTGGAATAACTACCACATATCTGATCTATCGCTATTTTTTAGTGCTTCTAGGAACACGCAAGAGTATTTTAAACACACAAAAAGGCATCATGCCCACGATGCAAATTCATGCAGGCTGGACCACATGCCTTTTATAAATAAAATCCATCAATGGCAATCATCAGTGCATGTCAAGATCCGCTGCTATTCGCGCTTCTATATTGCGAAGGAAGGTGTTTCTCCTTTCTTTATTTTCCTTCTCTATTTGCATCAACCATGCGCATCACTCTACTTGCCAGCGCCGCCGCCCTTGTGGCCACCACAGTTGCCAGCCCTTACCTCGGTCTGGTTGTTCTCAGCGAAGACAAAATTATCGCCCTGGACTCGGAAGCGGACTGCTTGTCGCCCTTTGCGGATGCTATAAGCGCAAAAAACCGACTGAGCCTTAACAAAATAGCCACAAGCCTACAAATGTCACTGTTCCGCGACATCCGCCAGTTTGCACCCGTGGCACTTGCTCTCAATCTCACTTCGATACAAGAGGACATTCTCTCTGACGATTTCTCCAAAGCCACTGCGGGTCTGCACAGCCTGAAGACCTACTTTGACGAAAGCGTGCCGGAGACCCAAGGGAGCGAGACTGAATCCAGCAGTTCCGACCTGTGCGATGCCCCCACAGCCAAGAACCTGCGAGTTGTTTACGATAGCTTGAGCAAGCTCGCTCAGCAGTTCTAATCCTGCCTTTCAACCTAATGCGTCTTAATAAAGAATTTTGTTTATGGAATACACCTTAAATGGTGCAAGTACACAGCTGAATTTATTGAGCTACATCAAAGCCAGCTTACAGCTTCATAAAGGCAGCAACGTCAACCGACTGGACATGGTCCTCAAACTCCATAATCTTCTCGGCCAGCTCATCGGTGGAGACCTTGTCGTCCTCAACGGTGGCGTTGAGCTGCAGCTTCTTGACACCAAATGCAATCGGAATGCGCTTGCCAGCCTGGGCCCACACCAGACCGTCCATCTGAATAGACTTGACCAGGGACTCAACCTCGTCCAGGTCGGTCTCGGCATCCCATGGCTTAATGTCGTAGGTGATCATCGACTTGGCAGCCTTACCCGGGCCCTTGGCCTCCTTCTTTGCCTTGTACTCGGCAAGACGCTGGGCCTTCAGCTTCTCGGCCTCTGCGTCCTCCTCCTCGTCAGAGCCAAAGAGATCCATGTCGTCATCATCCTCCTCCTCATCGGCAGCGGCAGCGGCAGCGGCAGCGGGTGCCTCGGCAGCCTTCAAGCTGTTGATGGCATCGCCCTTGCTGGCGATGTGCTTGTGCCAGCGAGCAAGGTGGGGAAACACTGCGGCATCGGGCGCCGCTGACAGTGCCTTGAAGATCTCGGCGTCTGCGGCAGTGGCTTCGGAGCTATAGACACAAGGCTGCTTTTAGTAAATGCGCTCAATCTCAAGGGGCTAATTTGCCGATGTTTACGAAATAGGTCAGCTAATGTTGGAAATGTCGGTGACTGCATGTTGCGGGGTCTTAAGCCGCCTCAGAAACACGGACCAATATTAAAATCATCATCCCTCATTCTGTCAGCAGCTCCAAGGAGCTTGCAGCAGGTGCGACGTTTACAGCACTTACCCGGAGACAAAGGAGTTGTCCTCAAAGAAGCCGTTCAGAACAACGTTGAGAGTGGTGGCAGGAACCGAGACAGACATTTTTTTGTTCTTGAATGTGAAGGCGATATTACTAGAAATATATCTCTAAGGAAAAGAAGAAGGCTCCAGCACTCTTGCGCATATACTTCTTCCAGAGCTTGTCTGTCAGTGGCACAACCTGGGCTTGTATTTGGGCTGAGAGAAAAATTTTTTATCCCCAACGGTTCAAAGCGGCCAAGCGGTTCGCTATAAGGCTCAGATGTGAGCCGAATATGGTGATCACAAAATACCATTCGAGTAGTACTGGAACGCATCATACATGCGGGTGGTGATGTTGTCGCAGCTGCTGACCAGCATGTTGTCGATAAGGTCCTCGATTTGCTGCTCAGAAAGCGCCAGGTGGAAGCGCTCGCGCAGAGCAGTGACGGTGGCGGGGCCTCCGCCCAGGCACGGCAGCGGCGAGTCCTTGATCATCATCTCCACCAGCAGACACACGTTATCCGCGTGCTTGCGCAGTGCCAAAAACGCAGTCACCATCAGCTTACGGAACTCGGCAAACTTGGCGCTGTCGCGGCCGCCAAGAATGTCCACGTACTCCATAGGAAACTTGAACGGCGCCTGCTCAAAGCCGACAGAGCCTGGCGAGTTGTAAAGCATAAATCCAAAGTCGATATGGATGATATGGCCCGCCGTATCAAGCAGTATGTTGCCGTTGTGGCGATCGCGAATCTGCAGAATATACGTGATGAGCGAGTAGGCGACCAGGCTGCGCATAAAGCAGTTCTGGGCTTCGCGAAAGCGGGCCGTGTCAGGGGTGCCATACGACGTGACAAAGTAGTTGTACAGGGTATATGGAGGACCGGCATATCCAGGGTTGCGCGAGTAAAATTCCTTTTTAATGGAGTGTACAGAGACGGTGTTGGTGATGGTCTCCATGATGCCGCAGCTCTCGCCCGTGACCATGATGCGGTAGTACTGCACAAACACATTCGTGTTTTCAAGCGTCCATATGCGTTGCATCTCGCGAATCAGCTGTAGCGCCAGCTGCTCCTGGCGCAAGTCTGCGCCCTCCTTAATGATCACTGACAGCAGATTCCAGTTTTTCTGGCGTCCATACGGCGATGCGCGGCGAATGCGTGCCTTTTTGCTTTCCCAGTCTTCCTTCAGCACTTTGGCACTGGGATCGTCTTTAAACTCGACTTCGCGCACATTGATATCGCTATCCATGTCGCGGGAAGTGTCGGCTGCTGCTGCTCCTGGATCGGAAGTGCTGCCCAGCCCGGGCTGCTTGAGACGCAGCTCCTCCAGCTGCATCATCTCGCGTACGAGTTTCTCGCGGATCTCTTCCATTACAAGCGCTTGAACGGTGACGTTGCTAAGCTTGCTGCGGCGCTTGCTCGCATCGGCTGCCTCACTGCGGGAATTTGTGGTATTTTCCGACTGAGAGGGCTGTGGAACCACCAAGTCGGCAACTTTGATGCCCAGCGCTTTCTGTTGCCGTGCCAATTGAGCCAGCAAAATTGATGCCGTGCGCATGCGTGCGCGAATCTCTTCCTGGCTTGTTGGCACCCGCGACGCCATTGCGCTGTTGCTCGAGGCATTCAGTGCTAAATGTGCTTCGTTTGGAGGCTGCTGCTTCTCCCTGGCTAAACCATGCGGGCTATAGGAGTTTGCATGTGGTAGGTTGGACATGGCTGGCTCTGCAGCCGGGGTGTAGCTAGACACCGCCCAGCTACGCCTTTTGCTCGCTGATCTGTCGCCAAAGTGCGCATTGCTGTAGCTTCCAGACCGGCGACGCCCAGCTTCTGACGATAAAGGCGAGTCAGGAATACCGCTGACATCGTCAATATCGCCAAAAACCTCGGCCATCAGCTTCTCGTCAACGTCCTCAGCAACAGCAGGCGAAAGCGGCTGTGACGTTGCGCTGGATCGGGGAGTAGGCTGAGCTGAACTGGATTGAGATGCAGCTTCTTCTACTAAACTGTCAGAGATCTGGGGCGACTGCTGCTGCTGCTGCTGCTGCTGGCTGGCAGGCATGGGGCATGCAGGCGGTGTAGGGCGCAGAGGTGTCGTAGGCTGTGGATCAGGTCTCGCAGCGGCCCTTTGTGTGGGCGACGAAGGCGCTGTGTGGGTGGGGTCGGAATCGGAAGGCTCTAGCACCTCAAGAGTCAGCAGGTATGGGGCGCGCTCGGCAGAATTCAGTACAACCGTATCCTCCGTTGGGATCCGCACGATGCGGTGGTGGCGTGCACCGCCAGCATCGGGGCACCACAGCGGAACGCAGGCATTGTGATCCAGCGCGTGGTTGAACAGGGTCAGCTCAGCTTTCAGAAACTGCTGCCGCCCAACTTTGGGCACTGCGCACACTCGCTGCGAAATGTCCATCAGCGCAGTCACAAACTTGATCTCAGAGCTAAAGTATCCGGCGCGTCGCTCAAGTTTTGGTCGCTCTTGCTCCAACGATGCAGCCATTCCCTGTAGTCCAGCCCGCATTGCCTCTGCATCAATAGCTTTAAGCTTGCATCCTTTATTCGCTTGAAGCTCTCCTGGCCCACCATATGAGCGGCTGAGTCGCCGCCCAATTTGCCGCGCACTCCGTTGAAACTGCCGCGTAGCCCGGTCCAGGTAGCTGCGACATGCCGAGTTCCGCCCTGTATCTGTGTCGTCGCTGCTTCCAGCCTCGGCTTCCACGTCTGACCCGCTTCTGGACTGTGTCTTTTCGGCGGTATCTAGTCCCTCCATAATGGCAACCGTATGGCAAGACTCAGTTGAGGTGCGCCGCGCTGGAGTTGGCGTGCTACTGCCTACAATTGCATGCTGAGACTGCTGAACGATATCTGTCTTAGAAGCTGAGTTTTCACCGGTGTGTGCTGACGAACTGCTCCACGCTCGGTCGTATGCTTCGCCTGCCGTAGTTGGATGGCTTGCTGGCGCCCAATGTGCGCCGCCTGCTGCAAGTTTTTGAACTGAGCCATTGGCCCCTATGGATATGTTTAGCGGCTTTGGGGTTGAGCGTGTATGCCTGGATGTAGATGCTGCCGGGCGAGATGGCAAAGCGTTAGATCCACGCACTCTGCCCGCCAGGGACCTTGGCTGCGGCAGCAGATCGTAGTCATCACCAAGCTTCTCTGACAATTTTACGGTCTGGCCCTGTGCCACCGCGACCCACCCCATTGTTGACGCAAGCGACGGCGCACTCAACGACGCTGCAGTAGATGCAATTCCTACTAGCGCTGCATAGACGTTCTCCTGCACCTGCGGAGCCAGCCGAAACATTCCCCGGAATTTAGCAGACAGCCCTGCGAGCGGTCCTGGACGCGGCACCACGGTCTTTACTTTCTCCATCGCAAGCAGATACGCGTGCTGCACGGGCTCGGGCGCGTCTATGATTAGTTCTGGTGAAATGTCTGTGAATAGGAGTTCCTGCACTTGGTTGAATATGCGCTGGCAGTGCTTAAACTGTGCTGTACGCGGATTGGGCGACAGGTCTGACAGATATGCCTGCAGATACCAGTACAGAGTCATAGCCACATGCGATGACTGGAGCGCCATGTCCATTAGTAACGACTCCACTGCCGTCGATTCGTTTGGCCGTGTTATCAGCAGATGCACCAGCTGTGGCAAAAAGAACTCGACTTCTGCCGGTGGAAACCTGCGCAGCTCGTTGCACAGATAGTGTTGTACCCCCACCAGGTGCGGGTATCGAAATATATAGCTCACTGCCAGCCACGAGTCAAAAAACTGCGAAGTAAACAGCCGCAGCAGCAACGATGAGTTGTGTGTAGCGCTACGCCCAGGACGCCGCGCTGCTGCTGCCTTGGCATCACTGCTGCCAGCAGTGTCCACTGTGAGACTATCGACTGCCGGCGACGGATGCTGGGTCATTTTACAGATGAATAGTAAATGCAAAACAGAAAAATTTCTTTCCTTATTTTGTGAATTTCATGTTGCAGCTTTCTAAATTATCGTTGCTATCTCTGGGCTGGTCGGCACTTTTGGCTGCCAAAGCTGCAGGCGACGAGCTGGAAGGAGCAGCCGGCTCTAACACGCAAGCTTCCACCACAGCAGCCCCTACAAGTCTGCCGCCAGCAGCAGCAGTGCCTGAGCTGACGCTTGCCAACTACAGACTGGAGCTGCTTATGATCACTGCTGCAGTGGGACTAGTTGCCAATTACTTTTATGGCTCGCGAAAGAACACCGTATTGGCCAGCGTGTGGGAAAAGCCCATTACTGACGTGCTACAGGCGAACTTTAGCGCAGTGGGCAATGGCCACCAGGTGCTAGAGTGGGACAGCGCCGCCGATCTGCTGTTTTACGCCAGTGGACGTCGTCACTGCAAGTACGCCCAGGGCCATCTAATGCTGACTGCACGCCAGGATCCAATTGCGCTGCTAAACGACCTAACCGCCAACAACTACGAAAAACTGCAGGTTGAGGTTACGTTAAACGAGGATGTGCCGGGCTTTGTGTTTGCTGCAGTGTCGCGCAAGCGGTCCAAGGCGGTGGTACGTGACCGCTATGATGTGTCAACATTTGCAAAGGTCTCGGCTAGCGATAGAGTGCCCACAGACATTGTGCTGTTTAGCGAGCATTCCGACGTCACCACACAGCTGCTGGACTCGGGCTTGGACCAGGCGCTCTCTGAAGAAAGCAGTCTTCTGGAAGAGGTCTTTGTCACCGATTCTCCAGCTGAAAAGCCGGAATCTCACGATTTCAAGCGCGAGAAGCGGCTGCTGGCAACCATCCGGCTTCCCAGCCCGACAGAGGCCGGCATAGCCAACTTCCGTAAAGCTCTGGAGTATGTGTTTTATCTCGTCGACTACATTGGCGAAGGAGTCTCCCTGCGGCCCGAGACCACAAGAAAGCTGGCCAAGGCTCGCGACGAGGCCTTCAAGGAGTTTGCTCGCATGGCTGAGATGGAGAAGCAGGAGGCTCTGGCCAAGATCGTTGCCGACAAGCGCCGTGCCGAGCTGGAGGAGGTGAAAAAGATGACTCCTGAGCAGCAGCGCAAGTGGGAGGAGAAGGATCGCAAGCGCCAGCTCAAGAAGGAGCAGAGCAAGCGCACTCGCCGCGTAAAGTAGTGGAGGATTTAGAAATTTAAAAATTTTTTGTTTTCTAGCGCGTGCGCCACATATACACATCTCTTTCAAGCTCATATTGGCATCCAAAACTTCCGATATTCATCTATTTATTTCAATTGGATACTTGCGTCATCGTCCAAGGTTAACTAAACAGGTACGCACTACACAATTGCGCTGCTACTGGTGCTCGAGCCAGTACGAGGCAGCATATATCACCATTTCATCCTGCCCGAATCAATACGCGCTTTGCAAATATGGCCAGCAAGCTATATGCCGTTGCCCAGGGCAATTCACTGCTGACGCGCCAGCACGTAAAGCAGCATGCTGGGATGACGTGAAATGCGTTCTATTGGCAGATCCAGCCTGTTTATGCTAACGATGCTAATTCTGCAACCACCAGACTCGCTGTAGACAGCCTCTTGCCTGCCTTATTTGAACAAGCGACAACACGATGGGGATGCGCCGGAGCAAGTCAAATCGAGCAACGCCAGCTAGCTCTGAATCCACTGCAAGCAAAATAAGTGCTCAAGAAGAGGCCGACTTGAGCAGCGCGCTGATTGCCAAGCTGCTAGCAGAAGACAGCATGGGTGGAAACTATGCCAGCTACTACGAGGACTATGGCAATTCAGCGGCATACGGTGATGCCGGCGATGACTATGCGTCTGGTAGCGAAGCAGATGATGACTGGGATCCCAATCTCAAGCGGCGTCGCAAAGCCAAGGGGAGCAAAGGGCGCAAGTCATTGGGCACTGCTGCAAGCGCGCTGGAAGAAGACAGTTCGTCGGCCAGTGACAGCGAAAGAGAACGTCCAAAGCGGCAGAAGAAGCTTAAAGAAAAGCCAGCACCACAGCCAGTGGAACCTGGGCAGTATCGCTCTGGAGCCTATACCGACGAAGAAGAGAAGAAGTTCTATGAGGGGCTGGAACTGTATGGGCGCTCATGGACCGAGATATCCCAGCATGTAGTTACGCGTGATCCTAAATCGATCCGATCACACGCACAAAAGTTCTTTATCAAGCTGTTCCGGGATAAAGTCCCGCTACCTGAAAAGGTACGCGAATCCGGTGAAGGCTACACGCTTTCCGGGAAGCCTCTGGATCCCAACAGTGCAGCTGCTCGTCCCTACCTTCAGCATGTGATGCAGCTAGATCCTCTTCCGCCAAAGCCGCAGCGCGCATTGCCGCCGGCATCGCCATCTAAGCCCGACAGCCACAGCCCACAGGAGCAGCCAACAGGGATAAACGAAGCTGCTAAAATCAAGTCGGATACTGCCGATTCAAAGCCAGCTGATAGCGAAACCAATGGTGATGCCTCAGCCCAACCAGCACCCTCAGATGACGCTCATAAGCCAGCAACTGAATCTCAGCAGACAGAGAGTGAACTGCCCAGTGCTGAGCCTGCAGAGGCTGCGGAGCCGTTGAAGGCGCCAGAACGCACTGAGTACGCCAAAAGCCGCCCACAGCGCAGCCAGGCGCGGTCAACAGCACTGCGCTTCAACGATCCGCACCAAATGGTGCGGTGCACACCGTTTGCGGGACAGCCGCTTTCCAAAGTAGCAGGCAGCCAGCCATTCCGGCTGACAGTGCATACCAACGCGCAGTTACAAATGGACTTCCATGCGCACTTGATGCTTTCAGAAGTGATTGGGCTGCTTGGCGGGTGCTGGAATGCCCAGGAGCGGGTGCTGACGGTGACTCGTGCCTTTCCCTGCAGGGCCTTGGAAACAGACGATGCTCATACCAATGTGGAAATGGATCCAGACAGCGAGCTGGATGTGCGCCATCAGATCACAGAAGCAGGGTTGCGCGTGGTGGGGTGGTATCATTCGCACCCGACGTTCCGGCCAGACCCATCCATCATCGACATTGAAAACCAGACTGCTTACCAGTCGCTGTTCCGCGACAACGAGAGCTCAGAGGAGCCATTTGTAGGCGCAATAGTCGGACCGTATGACCCAAAGCTGCCGGGCCCGGTATCAGTGTTCAACTGGTTCTATGTGGGCCGCTCAGCCATTGACCGTGGACATCCCAAGCGGCTGGTAGTGGAGACAGTGCACGACAGCAGTTTGCCGGAGTCTGAGCAGAGCATTCTGTTCCGGCTGCTTGAGAACGCCAGCAGTCTAAAGCACCATGCGCCATTGGAAGAGGCATGGCGGCCGTCATCAACTGAAATGCGGTCGCTGAAGATGGCAGTGTCACTTGCACACCGTATGCCTTGGCTTGCGAGCTCCAGCAGCACCCCCGACGTTGAAGTGCCGTCAGAACCTTGCGACGAAGATGCTGCTGAGCGTGCTGGCCAGTCGCCCAAGCCCGAGTCTGCAGCAGGCGAGACTGCATCTGCTGACAGCGCTTCCGACTGCACTGTCACCGAGGCTGTTCCTGCAAAAGACACAAGCGAGCCTGCGCTGGCCAAGCAGCAAATTCCACAAACTCATATTCTGGCAGGCCAAAAGGCAACGCAGGACGCGTTTCTGTCTGCTCTGGCACAGCGGTTTAGCGCAGGCGTCTTCAAAGCCGACGCCAGCGGCGAAATGGCGAACTCCCAGGCACTGGCACGTGTGTTTGCTGCACATTTTATGCAATGGGCCTTGTAGGCATCACTTGGACACCCTATACATCGCCACATTTCCCACACATTAAGTCTTTGTCCTTTTCTAATAATGGAACCTGTTCTTTATACATACTATCGCTCTTCATCTGCCGCGCGGGTGCGCATAGCTCTCAACTACAAGGGTATCTCGTACGAGCCACGCCCTGTCAACCTGTCCACGGGCGAGCATCTGTCTGCATCGTATACCAGCCAGAACCCTCAGGCGCTGGTGCCATTTATGGTCATTGATGGCTGCGAAATCAGCCAGTCAGTAGCTATCTTGGAGTACCTTGAAGAAACCAGGCCCGACAAGCCGCTTCTTCCCAAGGACCCGGCGCAGCGTGCGCAAGTGCGCGCAATAATGGGCGCGATATGCTGCGAAATCCAGCCGCTACAGAACCTGCGCGTACTTAAGACACTACCCGAGTCGCAGAGAGCAGTGCATGCGCGCAAGGTCATTGCTGACGGTCTTATAGCGGTTGAAAAGATGCTGGAGAAATCTGCAGGCGCGTTCTGCGTTGGCGACTGCGTGACTCTGGCCGACTGTTGCCTGATCCCTCAGCTTGGTAATGCCCACCGCTTTGACGTGGACCTGGAGCCCTTCCCACACATTCGTAAAGTGGAAGCAAACGCCAATGCCTTGCCGGCGTTTAAACAGGCGCATTGGTCTCAACAGCCTGATTGTCCGCCAGATCTTAAGAATTAAATTTTTTTCTTCAACTTTTTTTTTTTATTACTATGACACAGGCTGTTCCGTGGTTACCGCTGTTTGAAGACTTTCTTTCAAAGACAGGCCTCCAGCAGACTTTGCGAGCGCTGCAAATAGAGGCTGTCGTGCTTCCATTCAAACCAGAAGGCGACATTGGGAGCAACTTGCAAACCCTTTCCAATGGAATTGCGCGGTATCTCGCTAAATGCGAGGATGTCAAACGGGCTTCGCAATCAGAAGGGCCAAAGGTGCCTGCAGACGCGTCTTCCGGTGATATTACACTTTCAAACACATTGAAGCCAGAGGCCGATGCTCAGCGCGAGGCATATTTGCGAGATGCAATGCACAACACGCTGGACCAGGAGCAAACCAAGCAAAAGATCCAAGAGTTTGTAGCCGAGCAGCGCAGGGGCATTGACATCAGCAACCGAGAGGAGTTTTTAGATGCAGACAGCGACGCAGAGTCGACGTGCGCGCGAATAGACGCAAAAAGGACCAACTGTGGAGTAACCCTACAGCCTGATCTGGTACAGAACAACAACACTGCTTTGGGGCGGTCAACCGATCAAAGCGGCGGAGCCGACTCGAGACCTCCCGCTCCACAGCCGCTCTGTGGGCTGGAAGAGCGCGTGGATAACATTCGCGAGCACCTGAGTGTGCGCTTTGTTCCCGAGTCGGCGGACATTTACCGTCGAGTAGCGGCATTGGAGGATCGGCTAATGACTCTCGAACGCGAGTTCCCACCTTGGTCTGCCGAGCATTTTAACCAGCCGCGTCGGCGGTATATGCAGCCGCCGCCAGTAACTGTATACCGGGACCTCCCTGCAGCACCAGATTCGCCCTATACGCGCAGAACACCGCAGCATGTAATGGTCAAGTCGCAGAAAGCGCAGTCTCGGCAGATCCACTCTCAGAAAGCTCAGCCGCGAACCGCACCCAAGCACCAGCCTCTGCCCAAGCGCAAAAAAGTTGCCAGCTACGCAGACTCGCCTGTTGACAAGTCTGGCCGCCCTATATTTCATGCTTGTGGGCGCGGTGTAAACTCGTCACTGACAAGATCGGTGCTGGCACAACTGCAGCTACGGCAGTCTGGCTCATCGTCTGCAAATGGTAAGAGCCAGCCGCTGCCGCAAGAGCATAAAGAAAAGCATCAATAAATTTATACTAGTGCAACATGTCCCGCAAAAATTAGACTACGGCCATCCCTGGCGACGATCGGCGTTCCGGGAGCGATATATTCGCTTTCCGCCAGCTCGAGCTCGATTGTTGCCTTGCTGCCGCTGCTGCCAGAAGGCTGGCCGGTTGCATCGGTGACTATCTCTACCACTGTGGCCAAGTGGTACGCAGCACGAATATGTATGATTACATCCTGATTGGCAGCTACATCTCCATTGAGAAGTGTAACCGTGGCGGCGAATGTGGTGCGTATATGCCGCTTGGTGGTCTCCAGCGTACGTGCATCGACAACTACCATCCCCTTTTGAATTGCAACCGCGTTGCGAGCTTGAATTGCCAGCGACGCGCTCATTCGTGCCGTTACCGCTTCGGTAGGAATTCGCAGGGCGTGTATAGATCTAATATCTATGTCAGCAAAGTTGCCTGTACTGTCTGGTCCAATTACCAATTGCGCATCGGAAGTGCTCGATACTGTGCCACTATGGACCCAGCCAGTAACTACTGATCCGACGCTGTCTATAGAATACAAATCCTCCACATGAAACTCGAATGGCTCGCAATCAGCACTGCATTTATCCGAAAGATTGATATGCAAGCTACCTAGAACTGCCACCAATTCGCTAAAGCCAACTGTTCGCACTGCAGAAGTGGTGAAAATAGGTACAACATTCAACTTCATCATATCATCGGCCAGCGACTGGTAAGCAGTGCTTTCCGTAACTATACATTGGCTTCTATCAGGAAGCAGGGCATCCAGAGAACTCATCAAATGCCGCATCATGGCACCAAATCCAATTTTGTCGGCAATGTCCATCTTTGATATTACAATAGTTAGCGGTACCCGGAACGCCGCAGCTATCTGAACATACTCGAGCGTGGCTGCAGAGACGTTAGCCACATCAGCAGGAACAACTATACAGAATGCGTGCGGGGCGTAGCCGGTTAGGGCTCGCGCAGTCGTTTTCAGGTGCTTGGTGTGGCCACACGTGTCTATAAACGTCACAACCCGCTGTGAGCGCTGATGGATATCCTCGGCACTGCGATTATTGGCGTAGTTTTGCACATGGCCATCGGCAGAATACCCGATTGCTGTAAGAGTAATCGAGCTTGTGCGCCCTGATTCAAGCTCATGCTGATGGCGCATCAAATTAAGCCTGGCTTTGCCTCGACCGTCGTCTTCTTCGTTGTACGTAATGCATCCAAGTACGGTCGATTTGCCTGCTCCATGGTCGCCTAGAACAGCTATTCGCAGCTCTGTCTGCGGCAGCGGCATTTTCTGCGACAAGTGCACCTCGGCCACTACCCGACTGTCCTGGCTATCAACAGTTCGCTTCTCGATCGACACAATGCGTGTGTTTTCCAGCTGCTGGGCCATATTCTTGATCGTATCTACAGTGCTTTCGAACTCTTCGTCAGTTATCCCAACCACATCGCCATCATCGTGCACGCCAATAATATAAATTGCGTAGCCGTCTCCTTCCGAAAGTCTAAAAGCTCCCTTGCGATCAGTTGCATTAAATGCCATTGTTGAAAGCATGGTTTTGTATAGTTACCTCCATTGAAGCTGCGTAGCTAGATGCGTGGCTCGCATACTGGTGATATTATCGAGTTTGGTCTACAAGCAAATCTTAGCTTTGCCTTGTGAATTATTGCTGAGAAACTACTTGCCTTGTATTCGATATTCCCAGCCTTATCTACCTCTGGTGGCAGCTTGGTAACGCCTTCCTGAAGAACAGAAACACTGCACTTGCCAGTGCTCGTAATGTCTTCAGAATACATGGTGTCTCGTCGAGTTGTCATATTAGCTATCCATGAAAATAAAAGAAAAATCGCTCTATGAAAACGCCTTTAAAGAAAAAAAAAACCCCCCAACTGCGGCTATAGTGACGTATCAACGCATTTTTTTTATTGGCAGTAGAATGAGACCCATTATTCCTTGTATGCCAATGCCAAAAGCAAGACTGAATTCAGCTTTTTTTGCTTTTAACTAAAGGCAAAAGCTCTTTGTGCCAAAAGTAAACTCCAGCTAGCGCCCATGGCAAACTCTCCCGAGCCCAGTCGCAAGCGCCAGCGCACCGACCGCCGCCAGCAGCAGCAAGCGCAGACATCCGCCTCGGCAATGGTAACACGGTCTCGCTCACGGTCAGCAGCACAGATTGCAAGCAGGCAGTCCTTAGGTACCACAAACGATAGTGACGATAGCAGTGAGGTGTCTCAAAAAGGAGTAGTGCTTACCAGCAAGCTCCTTTGCGAGCTCAGGTCAGAAAAGGATGTTATTGCCAAGCTGATAGAGGCATTTTTGGAGCCGTGTACGCTGGCTCGTAGTTTTCCACAGAAGGATGCTTTGCGAGCACTGGACTGCCCTGTCGATGCTGCTGATGTACGGTCTGCGTACACATTCCTGGCCAAAAAGTCTAAACGAGTCCGTGATGAGCTGCGACGGCTAACAATAGATGCCATCAACACGCTGAACTCTGAGCCCTGCGACGAGCACGACAGCCAAATGAATGCTGTACTCATTATGCTATTGAACCCAAAGATTACCGAGTATACACATGATGACGACACACCAGTATTTCCTGAACTTTGCAGTGCCATACTCAACCAACCGCCTTCGCAGAGGTCCACGCTTATGCAGTACTTTGCCGCCAGTGATGCTGTTCCCAGTTCAAACAGCACCCCGGCTTATCCGGCATTGCTCAATGTAAGACCTAGTATTGACGAGCAGCTGCTGGTTAGCGATGGCGAGCGAGAGTCGTTTGAACGCTACCTAAACATATTCCAAAAGTACGTCACTCAGGAGATGGTCAAGGCAGCCCAGCGGATAGTGCCGCCAGCTTCAGCTGGCAGTGAACCTGCAACCCAAAAGGTCAGCTTGCACACTCTGGGAGGATGCTCGCTCGTAGTGGTGGCTCAGTGTATGGCGTTGATAAACAGCTACAATAACACACACAAGGTGGTGCCGTATACCGCATTTTATAATGACGCTGTCAACGAGCATGCCGATATCAAAGAGGACGTGCCACGCTTCCGCATGCCCGATGGCATATCATTCTGCAGTTATCCGTTTCTGCTATCACCAACAACCAAAAGCGAAATCATCCGCATAGAAAGCGTGATTCTTATGCGTACAGAGCTGCAAGACTCGTTTTTCAGAGCCATGTTTTCTGGAGTTACCTGCCCATACCTGGTACTGGAGGTGCGGCGAGACAACCTGGTGCGAGACACGCTGTATCAGCTGGATCTCAAGTTTAGCCAGGACCTGAGGAAGCAGCTCAAGGTGCGCTTTGTGGGCGAAGAGGGCGTTGACGAGGGTGGGGTGCAAAAGGAGTTTTTTCAGCTTATTGTGCGCGATGTGTTTTCGCCAAAATATGGAATATTCAAAGCCAGCGAAAACACACACTTTTACTGGTTTCGGCCACAGCTGAAGCCGGCCAAGGATTCTCTGGAAGAGATCCGGCTGACTGGGCAGCTCATTGGCCTGGCAGTGTACAATGCAGTTATTCTTGACATTCATCTGCCGC
This sequence comes from Coemansia sp. RSA 1250, assembly GCA_027578955.1. Taxonomy (NCBI): domain Eukaryota; kingdom Fungi; phylum Kickxellomycota; class Kickxellomycetes; order Kickxellales; family Kickxellaceae; genus Coemansia; species Coemansia sp. RSA 1250. Next base: position 31,844 of record JANBTS010000071.1, read on the forward strand.
CAGCAATGTACAAGAAGCTGCTGGGTGTGTCAGTAACTAGAGAAGACTTGCGCGAAGTGGATCCAGAGCTGTACCACGGCCTGATGCAACTGCTGAACCTCACAACTGAAGAGCTAGAGTTTTTGGAGCGCACATTTGAGATAGAGTACGAGGATCTGGGCGAGCTGAGAACTCATGAGCTTATTCCCGGCGGAGCACACACGCTGCTGACAATACATAACCGCGACCTATTTATTGACAAGTACGTGGACTTTGTGTTCAATACGGGCTGTGAAAAGCAGTTTAGCGAGTTCAAGAGCGGGTTTGATCGGATCTGCGGGTCGTCGTATGTGCGGCACATGCGGCCTCAGGAGCTCGAGCTGCTGGTATGTGGGTGTTCAGACCTCGACTTTAACGCACTGGAACGCTCAACAATATACGATGGAGGATACTCGAAGGAAACCACAGTTATTCAGTACTTTTGGCGGGTAGTTGGCGAGTTTACTGACGAGCTTAAGCGCAAGCTGCTGTTTTTTGCCACTAGCAGCGACCGAGTGCCGATTGGTGGACTCAGCAAGCTGCACTTTGTCATTGCCAAGAACGGCGGTGATTCGGACCGCCTGCCTACCTCACACACATGCTTCAATGTACTGCTGCTTCCCGAATACTCGTCGCTAGAAAAGCTGCGCGAGCGGCTGCTAACAGCCATTCACAACTCGGAGGGCTTTGGCATGATTTAGAAAAGAGTGGGCTAATCCCGCAAAGCGCGTGGTCTTACTCCACACTTCTCAGAAGATCCTTGCATATAGCTGCATATCTCATACCAGTCTGAACAATGCACGGGTTTGTTGCTGTGGGGAGAGGGCCACATGCAGATGTCGCAAAGTTACGCATGGAGGTGTATTCCTTCGCTGTGTTTATAAACTCCTGTCTTGCCGACTTGCTAGAGTCCTTTATTATTTTTATACATCCTATACTATGCATAAATCGGCAAGCTGGCTTTTGTTGCTGTCGCTTGCTAGCCAAACAGTTTACGCCAAATGGGCAATGACGCTGCGGCCTGCCGAGGAACGCGCTCGTGCATGCCAAGAACAGGTCAGCTTTTGCTACAGTGCTTGCGGATCGGTTGCTCGCACCAACACCAATTTTTGCAATGTGCAGACCATGGGTTGGGACTGTGCTTGCGAAAGCAAGGCTACTGAAGCAAAGGTGCGCCATTACGAATGGCCGATGGCTATTGCCGAATGCCGCGCTGCTCTAAACATGTGCAACGACGGATGTGCAGCCAGCTCGGATGCTCAAAAACGCCCGCTATGCTTTACTAGCTGCGCCAGCGACTACCAGTGCAGCACCCCGGCAGCCCCCGTGAGCAGCCTGCGTGTGAAGAGTGCCAACGAGAAGCCCGCTGGGTACGTGCCGCCTACAGACAGCAAAGTTGTCGAGCTGTCAATGGGCATGAAGTTTGGCACTGGGAATAAGTCGGGTGATTTGGGATCGCTGCCCAAGGCCATTCCGCAGGACGATGCAGACCAGGGAAGCAATGAGGATGACAACCGCCGCCACGACAGCGGCAAATATCGCCCACACGGCATAGATGCCAATGAGGGTCGTCGGGCACAGCTATCGGAAGCTGGAGCGCGCTGGCAGTTGGTTGGCAGCAGCGTTCCGCTGTATGTCCTAGCCGGCGCATTAGCACTGGGAAACACTGTGTTTTACTAGATGAGTTTAGTTTGCGCTTATACGCATATTTTATGTCTTTAACAAAAAGAAAATGGAGTTTAGTACTCAATCTCGACCTCGTCATCGCCAGCCGAGTCCATGCCAACCTCTTCATAGTCCTTCTCGAGAGCAGCCAGGTCCTCGCGGGCCTCGGAGAACTCGCCCTCCTCCATGCCCTCACCCACATACCAGTGGACAAAGGCGCGCTTGGCGTACATGAGGTCAAACTTGTGGTCCAGGCGCGACCAGGCCTCAGCAATGGCCGTGGTGTTGCTGAGCAGGCACACGGCGCGGTCAACCTTGGCAAGGTCGCCGCCAGGAACACAGCTGGGCGGCTGGGTGTTGATGCCCAGCTTGAAGCCAGTAGGGCACCAGTCGACGAAGGACACGGTCTTGCGGGTCTTGAGCTGGGAGATGATGTGGTTGGCCTCCTTGGGCGTAACATCGCCACGGTACAGCAGGCAGCAGGCCATGTACTTGCCGTTGCGAGGATCGCACTTGACCATCTGGTTGTTGGGTTCGAAGCAGGCGTTGGTGATCTCAGCAACCGACATGGTCTCGTGCAGTGCCTTCTTTGAAGACGTGATGGGGGCGTATGTAACCAGCGGGAAGTGAATACGCGGGTAGGGCACCAAGTTGGTCTGGAACTCGGTCAGATCCACGTTCAGCGAGCCCTCAAAGCGCAGCGATGCGGTGATTGACGACACAATCTGGGCAATCAGGCGGTTAAGGTTGCTGAAGGTGGGACGCTCGATGCCCAGGTTGCGGTGGCAGATGTCGTAGATTGCCTCGTTGTCCACCATAAACGAGCAGTCTGCGTGCTCGAGCGTCGTGTGCGTGGTAAGGATCGAGTTGTAGGGCTCCACAACTGCGTTGGAGATTCTAGGTGCCGGGTACACTGTGAACTCCAACTTTGACTTTTTGCCATAGTCCACCGACAGCCGCTCCAGCAACAATGCGCCAAAGCCCGAGCCTGTTCCTCCACCAAACGAGTGGAACACCATGAAGCCCTGCAGACCCTCGCACTTGTCAGCTAGCTTGCGCACCTGGTCAAGAGTCACGTCAATCTGCTCCTTGCCCACCGTGTAGTGACCACGCGCGTAGTTGTTGGCGGCATCCTCCTTGCCCGTGATCAGCTGCTGTGGGTGGTACAGGTCGCGGTACTTGCCGTTGCGCACCTCATCCACAACGCTGGGCTCCAGATCCACAAAGATGGTACGGGGCACACGCTTGCCGTTGCCGGCCTCGTAGAAGAACGTGTCGTACGAGTCGTCCTTTCCGTGCGGGACATCTGGGTTCAGGAAACCGTCAGGGTTGATGCCGTGTTCCAGGCAATACAGCTCCCAGCAGGCGTTACCAATCTGAACACCAGCCTGGCCAACGTGAATCGAAATAATCTCGCGCATTTTTTTAGAAAACAATAAGTTGCTGCTACTAGGCAAAAATGAATTATGAATTTAGCTTCTCAGATTGCACAAACAAAAACACAGAAGAAGAGACAGAAGTTGGCTTTATGTCAACAAAAAAATTGCTTCTTGTGGCTCAGAAAGAAAAGTGTCCGAGCCATGAAAATCAAATGCCTGTTCAGCGAATGAGCGCAGTGGCTCATTGGTTCGGCAGAAAAAACAAAACAAAAACAAACATTCTGAATGGCTGGGGGGCGATGCCGCTTTGCTGAATAGCCCACGCCTGAGCGCGCTCATTTGCCGCGCTTGCACAAAGCGCTGCTTTTTCTGTCAGACAGCGCAGTAGCTTCACTCAGTGTCTAGTTCCATCCCCTTCCCAAAAAAATGGCACTGGCGTTTTTGTGACGCGGTTGTGGCCACAGCGTGCAATCTGCCTGAATTCGCCTGCACATCCAGCATGCAAATTCAAATGTGCCCTAGTCCAGCTATTAGAAATTGAAAGAACTTACCTATTATCAGTGCTGCTAGATGCAAGAGTACAGAACAGTCGCGGCAAAAAGAGCCAAATAAAGATAAAGAGCGTGAGCTGTTCAGTAAGCTGGTTCGATAAACAACGCCTGCAGATCACAAATCAGCATACAACAATTGGCTGTAATTAAATCACCGCCCTACAGCACTTTTGGAGCGCTTGCACGTGCTAATTAGATACAGCTTGCAGATTACAAAATTTTTTTTTGTCATATTCTGGCTGGGCTTTCATGGTCCGAGAGTTCTTCCTCTTTTCTCTGATTTTTGACGCAGCTTAAATTTGCCCATTTAAAAATGTCGAGGTAGGTACTGGAGCTGGATTTTCGGCTAACCGTTGAGCGAATGTGCGCATGATGGCAGCGTGCTCTGTAGGCGGGTGCATCACCCAATGCCGGATCTTCCTTTGGCGGCCAGGCTACCACCAATAACGTCAAGCAGGCACGCATGCCCAAGGCTGGACTGCATTTGCACATCGGTACTCCTGCAGGGTCGGAGCGGGCATTTAGTTTGATGCCTGGCTCGCTTGCAGTCTTTTCAGCTTTGTATAGCTGGACAGATTAGCGGGTATCCGTATGCTAATTCATTATTTATGTAGCAACAAGGTTCTTGCCCCCGAGACTCTCCTGAAGCAGCGCAAGCATGCTCAAAAGACCGCTGCCGAGAAGGCTGCCGAGAAGGTTGCCGCTAAGAAGGTAAGGCAGTACACAGTTGTGTGTGTGTGCGATGATGACAGCATATAACTCTGCAAATTGTGAGGGTTGCACCCCAATGAAAGTGCATTATTAACCATCTTTCGGGGCTGAGCACACAAAGAATGCTAAGAGATAAAGATATACTACTAAATAATTTACGAGTAGGCCAACCGTCAGAAGCGCCAAGTGATCTTCAAGCGTGCTGAGCAGTACGTCAAGGAGTACCGCCAGATGGAGCGCTCCGAGATCCGTCTGCGCCGCCAGGCCAAGCAGACCGGCAACTTCTATGTGCCTGCTCAGCCTAAGCTGGCATTTGTTATCCGTACCAAGGGTATCAACAAGATTGCCCCCAAGCCTCGCAAGGTGCTGCAGCTGCTGCGTCTGCTCCAGATCAACAACGGTGTGTTTATCCGCCTGACATACGCAACCACCCAGATGCTGCAGATCATCACTCCGTTCGCAGCCTGGGGTACACCCAACCTCAAGACGGTGAAGGAGCTGATCTACAAGCGTGGCTACGCCAAGGTCAACAAGCAGCGCATTCCTATCACGGACAACCGTGTCATTGAGGAGAACCTGGGCAAGTACGGCATCATCTGTGTTGAGGACCTGGTGCACGAGATCTTCACTGTGGGCCCTAACTTCAAGGTTGCCAACAACTTCCTGTGGCCATTCAAGCTGTCGAACCCCACTGGTGGCTGGGCCCGTCGCAAGTTCCGCCACTTCATTGAGGGCGGTGATGTCGGCAACCGCGAGGACAAGATCAATGCCCTGGTGCGTCGCATGAACTAAATAAACAGCGTTTTCTGACTGAATAAACAAGAGTAGGCTGGTTATATCTCGGATAAGCAATCCTGGTTGCTAGTCCTGAAGCCAATCGCAATATGGTTTAGTGATTGAAACGGATCATGGGAACTATGATGTATTATAAACAGTCTAGTCATCGCCAAAGCCCTTGCGCCGACCAGCCTTGCGCTGCGAGCGGCGTTTTTTGCTCTCTGCCATTCGCGCCTTTTCAGCCTGCTGTAGCTTCTGCACCCGTTGCTTCATTTCGGCACTGGGCGCCTTAGGCAGAGCCGATGCACGCTCAATGTGCTGCCACAGCTTGTCCAGGCAGTCATCCACATTGTGCCGCTGCGATCGCGTCTTCTCGGAAGTAAGCAGATACTCTCCATTGCTGTTGATTCGTGCGCTCTCCAGCTCGCGCATGCGCTGCCGGACATAGCGCGGTATCCAGGCCTGGTCGTCCAGCTTGAACCGCATGTGCACCTTGGTGTTTACCTTGTTGACATTCTGTCCGCCGGCTCCGCTGCTGCGCTGGAACGTCACCGTGAACTGCTTGTATGGGATGGTGGTTCGTGAGAACTTTGCCTGGAACCGCCGCACTGCCTCCACGTCCTCTGCCGGGATGTCGTCAATAGTCGGGTACCGTGCATATCTGCGTACCGCCACAGATGCAGACAGGCCTGTGCTGCCTGCAGCTGCAGATGCGCGCTGCCAAAGCCGGGTACTCCATCGCTCCATAATCGCCTTACGTGCAAAGGTCCCCAGCCTGGCTACACGCCTCAAAGCACACAGATACTTGGACATATATGGGGGGAGTCAGGTGCAGCCAATCGCAGCTTGCCGAATCAACATTTGCTGTGCCTTTTTGCCATTCGTCCTCACCAGATATTTTTTTGGCCCAAGCTTGTTGAAACCGCGACTTTTTCTCTCTCTCTTGTTTCGGCAATTCTGTTTATTTCTCGCTGCGCGTGTTTCTTTTTACATTATTATTGCAAAGCAAGCAAAAGAACAAGGTAGGCTAACGAGTGTTCCTTCTGCGTGTTGCCGGCGCGGTGCACTGGTTTTTGTTCCTTAGATTGGCCCCAGATGAGCTGTTGAATTGGCAAATACTGCGTTGTTTCTGAAACACGCAATCTTGAAATTTGGCAGCTTGGCTCAGTTTACTGCAGCTAGACAAGTGCCAGAATATCCAGATGGCAGAGGAGGAGAGCTGTTGCTAATAACGTTTGTTGCTTTGTCTGCTATTCGCTGTAGCTTTTAAAAGATGGGAATATCGTTTTCCTCGCTATTTCAGTCGCTCTTCAGCAAGAAGGAGATGCGCATTTTGATGGTTGGGCTTGATGCCGCCGGAAAGACTACGATTCTTTACAAGCTGAAGCTGGGTGAGATTGTCACGACCATTCCCACCATCGGGTTCAACGTCGAGACAGTCGAGTACAAGAACATCAGCTTCACCGTGTGGGATGTTGGAGGCCAGGACAAGATCCGCCCGCTGTGGCGCCACTACTTCCAGAACACGCAGGGCATCATCTTTGTGGTTGACAGCAACGACCGCGACCGTATCGCCGAGGCCCGGGATGAGTTGCAGCGCATGCTAAGCGAAGATGAGCTGCGCGATGCCATCCTGCTGGTCTTTGCCAACAAGCAGGACTTGCCCAACGCCATGAACAACGAGGAGATCGTCGAGATGCTCAATCTGAGCACCATCCGGCACCGCCAGTGGTACATCCAGAAGACCTGCGCAACGTCTGGCGAGGGTCTGTATGAGGGGCTCGAGTGGCTCAGCGAGAATCTCAAGAGCCGGAGCGGTTAAGATGTTTCCTCTCTGACACTGAGTATGTCTGGCTAGCGGAGGCAAAATGACTATTCTTTTTTTGCCTAGCGTATGCTAGAACCATAGTTTTTCTATCTTTCATTTATCACATTACAAACGATCTTTTGTTGTTTCGCGGCTAGCGCTGAGGGCAAAAGCGTACTTGTACAGCCCGTCTTGCTAACCACATTGCCCATGTACCGGCAAGCTGCATCCTGGGGCTGGCTTTCTCGCGCTGCCTGGCTATTTTGCCCAAAAAGCCGCACTTGCGCGATAAGAAATTCTTTGTCTCACTGCATCCCCACTACTTATCGCTCTATTCGTACTTTGCCTATGACACAGTTTTCTCTGCCCCTCGCTCCAGCCACGAGCGTGCACGAGCTCGACCGGGACGACGTTGAGTCATACTACATTCCAGGTGGCAAGGTCTACGAGCGCTTTTTCGAATGCCCGCTGGACTACAAGCAGTCGCAGTCCAGCCAGCGTATCTGCGTGTTTGCACGACACATTGTGCCACTGGGCAAGGAGAACCAGATGCACAAGCTCCCGTTTATTCTGTACCTGCAGGGCGGCCCGGGATTCGAATGTCGGTTTCCGGGGTCTGTAAAGAGCGGGTGGTACGCTACAGCCATAGAAGAGAACTACCAGATTTTGCTGGTTGATCAGCGCGGAACGGGCCTTTCGTCGCCCATAAACGCCAACACTCTAAAGCACTCCACGGTTGCTGCTCAGGTGGAGTATGTCAGTCACTTTCGCGCCGATAACATTGTGCGCGATTGCGAGTCTATCCGCCAGATCCTGTGCCAGGGCCGCACTGATCCCGAGCTGCAAAAGTTTGCGCTGTTAGGCCAGAGCTTTGGCGGGTTCTGCATCACCACCTATCTGTCAATGTTTCCCAGCAGCATTTCCCGTGCATTGATTACCGGTGGCGTGCCTCCGCTAGTCGATCGTCCTGACCCGGTATACCAGGCAACCTACCAGCATATGATTGTGCGGAACCAGCAGTACTACGCCAAGTATCCGCGCGACGTTGCTCGTGTACGCGCCATTATCAAGCATCTCAACTTTGTAGATGTTGCTTTGCCTGATGGTGGGCGCTTGTCTCCACGCCGGTTTCAGCAGCTTGGGCTCAGCTTTGGATTCACTGGTGGGTTTGACAGTGTGCACCAGCACGTTCTTAGAGCAGCCAGCGATCTGGAAACTGCCGGATGCTTGTCCACTCATACACTAGCTGCAATTTCTGCTGATCAGGACTTTGACACCAACCCGCTATACTGCATTTTGCACGAGTCCATATACTGCCAGAACGGCAATGCTAGCAACTGGGCAGCTCACCGAATCCGCAAGGAGCATTTTGCCGACCAGTTTGAGCACCGCTGGGATCACATTGAGCGTCGCGACGACCCTAACTCGCCCGTGTTCTTCACTGGTGAGACCGTGTACCCGTGGATGCTAGACGACTATGCCGAGCTGCGTAAATTGAAAGATGTTGCGCATGGGCTCGCTGAATACACTGGCTGGGGCCAGCTTTATGACACGGATGTTTTGGCTGCCAACACGGTTCCAGTGGCTGGCGTTAGCTACTACAACGACATGTTTGTGGACTTTAGTCTCAGCGAGCGCACGGCCCAGAGTATCAAGGGCTTCCACCAATGGGTTACTAACGAGTTCCATCACAATGGTTTGGCCGTAAGCGCACGTGTCCCTAAATATCTCTTCCAGCTTCTGAAGGGCGACATTACAGACCTGTAGACGGGGGCTTTTATTGTTTAATAGATCTTGGTAGTAAGAAGGGAGAGGCAGTAGCGGGCCCAAGCTCTAGCTCATCTAAAATCGAGACCGACTCAGCGCCATCGCATACAAAACCAACTGCTCAATGCGGGCCGAAATATCATCAACTGGCACCTGGTTCATTGCAGAAGCTTGCGGCAATGTCAGTCCTGGCACTTGCAAAGAGCCTGCTTGAGCCTGGGCTAACGCCATCGCTTTGGCCAGTTGTGCGGCTGCAGAGGTTGCTGAATTTGATTGTACTGGAGGGAGCTGCTTGCTGTTGTGGTCGTCGTCAGAGTTGATAATGACTGTCACTGGTGCATTTATGATGGGTGCTATGTCGTTATTGTTTCCGCTTACTGCAGTGCCCGCGTTGTCAGTTAGTTGTGACTCACCGGGATATTGTATGTCTGTATCGTTGATATTTACGCTATCGTCAATTTGCGCAAGCGAGTTTCCAACAAGGTTATCGCTGCTGGGTGGTGCAGTACCCAGCGAGGAACCGGATGTCATGCCTCCCGTCAAGCTGTCATTAGGCCAAACGCCGCTAGAGTCTATAGGCAATTGGCCACCGAGACCGTCTTGGCCAAGTGCACCATCAAAGCCGCCCATAGAAGAGCTATTCACATCAGTCGATGCGATATCGGCTGCTGGCCATGCTGCCGATGCAGCAGAACCATCAGCAATTCCAGCGACACTTGAGAACCCAATGTCTGGCGCTCCAGGGTCCATAAACGAGTCGATCGGCGACCAGTCTGCCTGGCGCTTTACAAGATGCGGACACGGCGCCGCATAGGCATTGATAGCCAGCGCCGCTACAATAGCCACTGCCGCAACAACTACACTGCTGCTGCGCATGTCAATTAATCTACTGGTATCGGGCGAATAAACAGGGTGCGAGATATAATCGAGAAAAATAGGAGAGATTGGATGTCGTTAGCGGATGCAAATAGTAAGCATACAAGAGGGGTGCCACTGCCAAGTGGTAGAACGACCAAAGCAGAGTACTATTTGGGAAAAAGAGAGGAGGGGGAGGAGGCGTTATGCGGTACGGACCGAATGGAAAATGGCGTGAGGGTATATTGCTGGGTTCTGATGATATAGAATATAAAAATAACAGAAACAAAATGAATGGTTTCTTTCCTGAACAGCTCTAGCTGGCAGCACAAGGAAACATGCCAAAAATGTGGCGGCAATTGTATTGTCAACTGCCATTGTTTGACTACGGCATTTAGTTGATTGTCTTTTAATGTCCTAATACACTTTATAGGAAAGCTGTAGTCTCAATCCAAGGCGGTCTTGCTGTTTTATGCAAGCCGCCTGCAGATTGAGCCAGAATCTGTCTTTTGAAGATGTTTTTGGCCATTGGAATTTAAGGACTTTTTTTTTCGATAGATAACAGAAACTGCCTATTTGTAGATACTGCTGGTTTCCCAGTCTGTGTTGATTTCATTTTCTGGCGACGCCAGATCCAGCGGATCAATCAGCCGCAGCTCCTTGGTAATGGCGTTCTTCATCAGCTCATCCAGCTCCTTGGTAACCGTCCCAATAACCCGTTTAAACCGGCTGTCGATCTTGGCAATGCTGTCAAATGCAGACTGCGTCATTGCTATTGAGAGCAGCGAGTCGGCAAGCTTTGAATACATGATAACAGTTATCTGACAGAACGTGTCAAACACTTGGAGAAAGTCCAGATCAAATGGCTAGTAAAATGTTTAGTTACGCATAATTATAGCTGGAAAAAGGGCCGCTGTACTTACTGGCGTGTGTGTATCAAGGTATGAAAAGTTGCCTTGCTCGTAATTTCCCGATACCGACGACCCATGCTCCTCGCCGCCCTTTGACTTTCTGAAAAAGTGACGCTACAAGAAGAAGCAGATGTTGCAGAAAGCCATGATTAATTATTTGCATTTCGATACTGTTTGCTTGCTTCAGCAGAGCTTACCTTTTTTGTTTTGCTACCCGACTCGGCCATAAATGTGTCGTACTCGTTGATCAGAATGCCCAGCGCCTTGATATAGTCTGCTGGGTTGGATATAGCAAGGATTGGGCCCAGGCTGGCTCCAAGCATAAAGTACGCCCGCGTGCGCTTCCGCAGACGAATGCTGTTGAACATGCCCCGCAAGTCCTCAGGGTCAAACATAAGGGCATTGAAGTATGCCCGGCGACGCAGACCGCGGTTACCGACGCTGCTAGCTGCTTCTGCTGCTTTGTTAGTGCTATTGTCTGCTGGCAGCTCTAGCGGCACGGCCAGCGCATTCCGAAGATGGCGAAAAGTGACTATGCGCTTGGTTATGAGTTCGCGAATGCTGTATTCCCACACATTGCCGGGAGTCGTCGCCATTTGCATAAACAAAGCGATATATAAAATAGAGAAATTACAAAGTTCTTATTTTCCGAAAGAAAAAAAGCTACAAATCAATAGTTGGCTTGGGCTTGAACTTTTTAGATGCACGGTCGCTAGCTCGATACATAAACTGGTCCCCGTATATCACACACTGCACATTGGATGGGAGATAGAGCGTAAATACGCAGCGGGCTTTGGGTACTACTACCAGCCGGTCATTGGCAGTAATAAGCTTAAATACATTTTTTGTCTCTTGTGCCACAATCCCTGAAATGCCCACAAAGTTTGGGCATTTGGACCGCTCAACGGCAAGCTTGGCGCCGTGCATATCCGCCTTGATTAGCCGTCCGAGAACCTGCTGTTGCTGCTTAGCGTCGGCCATCTGCTCAGCCATGTCTTTGATTCCAAGCAGCGACTCTATGTATTTGCTCCAAAGCCTGTGGAGCGGAAGAAACAGCTCATATCGCCGGGCCTCTGCAGGAATATCATATATCTTCAGCTGCCGCTTTTCCTTGGCAGTGATCTTCTTGCGGCCGCTTTTCTTCAAAACTGCTGAATCACCGATGCAGCTGTGCTTGGCTTTCTTCTCTTTGAATGGATTTGTAAGCAAAAGCATCCTGCCGTCTACTCGCTCGGAATATGCAACCTGCGCCTTGGTATCGCTTATATCCTTGTCAACCACCCGCTCAATAAATCCTGGCGTGAACTTGCCTGTGGCCTGGTCCATGGGAATGTCTGTGGATGCTCCAGACTTGGATTTTACATTTTTGGATAACTGCGAATATAAGTCGACGACGTGGGTATTGTTGCTCATAGTGTATACACGTAAACACATGCTAAGCCAAACCTCAAACCTCTTATTCCAAACAGTGCAGTCACTGCTTATGGGAGTGATTAGATTAAGCCTGTGCGAGATATTTTAAAGCCCCCATTTTTCGCGTTCAGCTCCAGAATTTTTCTTCCTCTTTTGCTGCGCTTAATGACAACACCTTTCTAAACACACCCTTCCTTTTTTATTATTTCGCATACTAATTCCAAACGACGACACTCTGACCGGCATCATGCGCAAAAAGGACAAGACAAAGTTTCCGGTGGTAAGTAGGCCGATGAGAATGAATCCACCATGCAGCTCCTTGGCTAATAGATAGTATGGCTCTGTAGGCGCGTATCAAAAAGATTATGCAGATGGACGAAGAGGTTGGGAAGATGGCTCAAGCTACACCCGTGCTGATCTCTAAATCGCTGGAGCTGTTTATGCAGTCGATAATTGATGATGTTTGCAAACACGCACGCGTCTGCAACTCGAGGAAGGTCACAACAACGCATTTGAAACGCTGTATTGAGAGCACAGAGTGCTATGACTTTTTGAGAGACACGGTGGAGTCACTGGTAGATGATGGCGACGGTGGCGGGCCAGAAATCTGCATTGCAAAGGTTGCCGAGCTGGATGCGAATAGCACACGCGCAGAGCCAGAAAGCGAAGCTGCGGAAGTGCTTGGCGGCGGCGGCGGAGGTGCGCCGCTGTCTATGATTCTGGACGTACCGCCCCAAGTGACGACCGAGTCGGGAGAAACCGACGAAAACCCTGACGATCCAGCATACAACACACGAGGCGCAACCACGCGGAGTCGCAGCGGCAGAGGGCGGGGCCGTGGACGGGGCAGAGGCCGGACATAATTAGTGCTGCCGCTTACGAAAATGATAACGACGATTGCTTTTGCACTTTCAATTATTTCTTACTTTACGTCGTTTATTACATACCAAAAACATGGCAAGTTGCGGTAATAGACACGATCATTCTGATTCCGAGTCGTCTCCAGACTCGGGGTGTGGCAGATGCATATTTGTAGGCTGGTGGTGCGCATGTGGAACAGGTCCTGGCTGGGGGGCTGGCGGGTCTGCGTGGTTCTGATGGACATTGGTCAGCCGCCAGTTTCCATGCAGGTGAGCAATAATGCCGCCGTCCTCTTCGTGGTCAGGGGCATTTGGGAAAAACTCTGGATGATGCACAGGGCCATGGCCAAAGTGAGCGCCTGGTAAGTGGTTAAAATGAGGACCACCAACTGCTGAAAGAAAGTCATGAACGTCGCGAACATGCGGCGGAACAAAATCGTTATTGTGGAGCAGCGTGCCTGAGCGTTGGTCAGCCGACTCGTTGCGAATGCGATTCTCACATATATCTATTGTATAGTATGTTACCAGGCGGTTCAGGGCCCGTATCAAGTCGTATGCGCCGGTGTCGATGGCAACCGAGCGCAGCGACTCGACAGTTTCCATGTCTGGAAATACGGCTGGATCTTGGCAGATGCTACTGGCTTTGGAAGTGGGGGCATCTGAAGATAAGCAATATGTCTCCTGCACTATGTCATCGAGAATGCGTGCCTGGCATAGCTGATGAAGGCGCAGAATAGACAGGCGTGATGCTACGCTCATAAGCACAACCCAGTCATTAACATCCATAGAGTCTTCGTTTGCAACTTTATCGACATACAGGTAGTAAATAGCCGTGCGTACAGGGCCATATGGCATGTCATTCAGCACCACCTGTTTGCTGGCAGATTCAGACATGTCCGACCCTAAAAGGGCAGCAAAGTAATCGCTTCCCGCACGCAGCACCTGCTCGTGAGCACGAATGGGCGGCTGAAGGCTTCCAACCGTGTTTTCTGGATCCTGAATGTATATGGTAAAGTCACCGCTGGCATCATCCATGCGCAAACAAGCTCCCGAGTTGTTTGCTGTTAGTGCGCTAGTCAGCAAAGGGGGCGCTGCTGCCACAACAATTTCGTCACACAGCTTAATGCGGAAATCCAGGCCACAGCGCGACATGGCGTCTTCACCTTCACGTATGCGGCCGCTAACAGGATGGTGTAGGCTCTGGCGCGCAATTTGGACCTTTTGCCATGCAGTCGAGCCACTAGACGCCCGGACACACGAAACAGCTAGCTCGAAACCAAAGTCGTTAACAACGTACTCTGATAGGTCTGTGGCCAGTGCGGGGACAGTGTGGACAACATAGTCGTTAAAATTGTCGCCACTGCTGCGGTAAACGAGGATTTGGCCACGGTAGCGCTCAATAATGCGAGCGCGCTTTTCTAGAACGTGGTCATTATCAGCAGGCTTGCGCTCGTTGGCAGCGATTTCTGGGAAGCATGCGGCTTCTTCCAAAGAGAGGATGCGGATGGGGATTTTGCGGAAGCTGCGATGCGACAGCGGGCGGATGCACCACTCAATTGCCGCAGACTCATCAAAGATAGTAAAGCTCAGCACAGCGTGAAACTGCTCGATGACCCGCCGTGACGCTGAATAGTTGAACCGCCAAACAGCCAGCGGCTGGGTGTCATCCCTGTCATTGGTTGGTGCTAGATACGTCATCATCCAGTCATGTTCTACTTTGCGAAAAATGCCCTTTGTGGTGAGCATGCCATGGTTCCAGCCCTTGATCACTGGCAATGCGTGTCCGTTTTCATAGTAGTCGTCGTCGGCAGAGCTGTACGAAATGCGGTTGTCCCAGGTCGCTTCTGGCGTAACCACTCGTCCGTCTTTCTGCAAGGCTGCTGAACCAGTAAAGAAGCGTGCCAGCCGCTGAGCAACTGGTACGCGTCGGTCATAGAGCGGTCTCCATATGTTAAAGTATCCGCATGCTAGCGGCACATCTGTCTCTACTCGCGTCGACTTTTGCCCAGCATGCCTGTGTTGCGGCACGTTGCGCACATCCAGCAATGGCTCATATAGGTCAACTTCTGTCGGATAGTGCATGGGGGCATGGTATTGTGGAGTTAGCTCGCCAAAGTCGATGACGCTTGTGCGCTCCTGCCGCAGCAACGGCGCTGATGGTACTGTCGACTCGGGTAACAGGCTCATTTGAAGAAAAAAGAAAAGAAAAAGTGTTATTTGTGGAATAAAGTTGTCATGCGCATAAAAAGAAGAGCTTCTTGTGCTGCGGACGCCAAGGGATCCATCCCGTTGCACTACAAAGCTGTCTGCTGGATTCTGGTCTGCGCACTGGCGACATCTGGCGGCTGCACCTGCATAGGCGGCGCGACGGGCTGCATCGTGCGATTGTATATGGCTGCTGCCCGCTTGCACACGCGGTTGCAAGCAAACGCCCATACCGTCACACTAACCGATCCCATGGGCGCTGCAGGGAGCGACAAGAACCACAGCACCGGGTAGAACCAGTTCGAGGGAACAAAAAACACCGGCACGCGGTAGTAGTAGATATTGATGCCTGCACGCACGCCATAAACAGATACACGGAGCACCATGTTCACGTATAGCTCAAACGCCGTGCGCTCGACGGCCAGGTCGCTCGACACTTTCTCAAACGACGTGGTTAGTGCGTCCAGGCGCCGCCGCATTTTGGCCCACCGGGCAAATTCGTCCACAGAGCTGACTGTCCGCAAGTCGCGCCGCAAGTCCATAATCGCGCTCTTCAGCTTTAGCCGCTCTGCCGCCTTGCGGTTTCCGGTAGCGCGGCAGTACAAGTCCCAGAGCACCGTCGCTATTGTGCCGTAGCCAATGCTGTCCAAAAGCGCTGACAGCGCCTCTAGCAGAAAGATTGCCGCTGCCAAAAATGCAAACATATTAAATTCGGCTCTATACCCACAGAACAGAAAAAGAAACTACTGGCTGCGAGCACTCGAGATCAAGAGCATACGCGGTAAACTCCAGCGCACGACGCAGCATCTGCGCCCGTGCTGGTTCGGCATGCTCCAGCGCCAGCTCACGCTCGAGCCGCCCGAGCCACAGCCACGCTTCCGGATCCGACCAGCCCTGTGCACGCGAGACGGTCTTTAGCAGCGCCAGTGCCTCATCGCGGCGGCCAAGCTCGTGCTCGATCCGCGCCAGCGCTACCGAAGCACGCACATTGTTCGCTTCCAGGGCCACTGCTTCGTGAAAGTCGCTTAGCGCCGCCTGCTGCTGCCCGCGCGCCAGCTCCAACTGCCCACGCATTGTCAGTGCTGCTGGCGACTGCGGCGACACTGCCAATGCCTCAGTTACCGCGTGTGTGGCCTCATCTAGCCGCTGCAACGCAACAAATGCAGCAGCAGTGGAGAGCCACAGGGAACACAGTGCATTTTTGGCTTGAGCGCGCTGGTAGCGTTGCCGAGTAGCTACCGGCGTATAGTAAACGCTGCCGGAGCCATGGATGCTGGCACGCCCCACAAGGCGGCCAGGGTCGTCGAAAAGCGCATCTGAGGACAGCTTGTCCTGGGTAGACGGGCGCAGGTGAGGCATTGACCGCTGCCGCTTGGGGCGCTCTTGCGCGGAGTGTGAACCAGATGATGTTGGAGCTGTATCGACAGTAGCTTTGGGTGCTGCAGGATCTGTATCCGGGGCCGTGCCTCCATGTAATGGTGTAAATGGCAGCGGCGGACGCCCGTCGTGCGATACATGGCGAGCGTGCTTTGAAAACACCGAGCGAGCCAGCGATCGGGCCAGCGACCGCCGTCCAGATGCTTGCGACGGCGGGCCTCGGCGGGAAGCTGTGTGCAGCTCATCTGTGGCCAGCATGTCGATAGAAGAGCTGGTTTCCAGCGCTGTAGACACATCGTCGCTATCTTCTGCCGCAGCAACCACCGGCCCATACACATATCCATACAGTGCAAACAGCCGTGGCTGCGCTTCAATGCTGGCGTCGAATCCACGGCGCCGGCCCTCGATGGCAGTGTGTGTCATTGCTAGCTTGAAGAAGTCTATTCCGGTTTCAATGCTGCCCATATGAGCAGATGTTTGAGGACGCTGGGAATCCGCATCGTTCTTAATCTCGCTGTATACATCCCACCAGTCGCTCTGGCGCATGGCTACTTCGCATATCTGCAGCGCCTTCTCGTAGTCCTTGCGTGCAGTATATAGCAGAGCTAGCAAGTGCCATGCCTCCAGGCGGTGCGAATCCAGCGCTGCCGCTTGCTTGGCTGCTGCGGTAGCTGCAGGTATATCCAGTGCGCCCAGTGCATATTCTAGTGCCAGGTAGTAATGCGCGTCATACAGTCGCGGGCCAAGCGCGGTGGCCTCGCGTAGATGCTGCAGCGCTGCGTTGTGATGGTCGGCGCGGTTGCCAGGATCACGGCTTTTCTGCGCCAACCGGCTGTGAGCGGCACCCTTCCAGAGAGCTATCTGAGCACGCACTGCTTGCGGCACAGCTGGAGTGACTAAACGCTCTGGATCACGCTTCTCGATGTCGGAGATCAAGCTATCAGCAAAGTGCACCAGCGCTAGGCATTCATGCACGTTTTCCAGATGCACAAGAAGCAGCCGTGCGCCCACAGCAGCCGTGCGCAACACGTGGTTTATGGACTCAACATCGCCAGCAAAGACATTTGCTCCGCCAGTGCCCTCGCGAACAGCCGCGTCTATTGCCTTCTTAACGCCTTCAAGTTGCCGCTCTACCAGCTCACGATAGGTGCCCAGAGCCAATGCTGCCTCGTGGTAATCGCCAAAGCGAATTAGAGCATGGATCAAGTGCCGCAACACACGCGGCGAGTTGAAGGTCAGGCACACAAACTCGTACAAGATTTCCAAAAGCTGCAAGCAGTCGGCACGCGCAAATGCCCGCACCAGCCCCCAGTCGCGGGCTACGCTGTCCACTTCCGACAAAACCTCTTCGTGCACTTCGTCCGCACGGGGAAACGCATAGGTCGCCTTTAGTAGCCACAGCTGCCGCCTATGCCCCAGCATTACTGCCCGCTTCATCTCTGCAGAAGGAGCCGTGCCACTATCCAGGCTTTGCCGCATCAGCTGCATGTACAGCCGGTTGGCACGCAGCCGTCTGAATGCACGAAAAGCGGGCGGCGTGACGCTGTCCATGGCATTGATATAGCTTTCTAGCTTGCGTATATTGGTTGCCTTATCATTCAGCGCCAGCGACATTGTTGCTCGGCGGTACAGCGCCTCTTCGGCCCAATTGACCAGCTCCTCATGCTGGCCTCTCTCGGCACCCGGCTCCGATCCACGTGGCACCACCATTGCAGCCTGTCCGCTCAGCTTGTCTTTGTACGCACGCACAGCTGCCTCGTATGTGCTGTAAGCTTCGCTGATATCTCCCTGGACCTCAAGGCAGATCCCGCGCATCACCATCTGCGCCATAAATAGCTGTGTCGTATACGAGGGCGACAGCGCACATGTCTTGGACATGGCAGTTGAGAGCGGCTCTATCGTCTCGCGGCACTTTTCAAAGTTGGATCCATAAAAGTACACCTTTGCCAGCACCACATTGCGCTGGTACTCTTCTTCGCTGGTCATCGTGTGCTTTGCCGTCTTGAGCAAACGTCTTTCGAGCAAACCAAGCTTCTCGCTGCTGCTGGCTATGTTCATGGGGTAGCACGCTGTAACCACAGTTCGGCCTTCCACTTTGTAGACCGCGCAGTCGTCTTTCCAGTGCTCCTGTGGGTCCCATTCGACTGCCAGCAAGTACTCCTCCAGCTCTGCCTCACAGGACACAATTGTCGTAAATGCAAAGGTTTCGTGTTTGGCCAGCTTTGCTGCTAGCGAGCTGGCCAGTTTCCAGTTCCCGACACAGCGTGCCGCGTCAATCTCCCTGAGCGCCGACTGATGGCGAGAACTCATTTGTATAGAGCGAAATAAAAAAATAATAAAATCACAACGTGACCAGATACTGGTTTACAAGAGAGCGAATGCGATAAAAGTCTTGAGATGGAGTTCCCAGGATGCGGAAACAGTCGGAGCTGGTTCGGGCGCTGGTGGTGCGGCGGATCGCCACGATCTCGTTGCAGATAAGCGCTGCATCGCTGTCAAAGCGCGTAGTGATGCCATGCTTCTCCAGCGCACTGCGCAATGTGCTCAGTCGCGGATCGCCCACTGCCACTGGCGGCACCCACTCGTTGTCCAGGCCCTCTGCGTCTGCTGCATCAAGTGTTGGCACTTGAGCGTCCTGTGCGTAGCGGATACGCCCGCTTAAAAAACCAACCGAGTTGCCTCGTACCGTTGCCATGGGTATATGTTTGAACAGCGCATCTGCTATCCGTACCTGGTATGCATTTATGCCCGACGACACGTTGAGGATCTCTCCTAGCGCTGGCGCAAACACATCCTTAGTCAGCTGCACCGCCGGGTCCCGGCAGTAGTTGACCAGCGCACGCGTGCTGTTGGCCGATCCGTGCACAATCACCACGCGCTTGGGAATCAGGTTGACAATGATGTTGCGCAACGAATTGCCGCTGACCAGCCCTTCCAGATCCACATAGCTGAGCTGACAGCTTATGTGCAGGCTGCGCTGCTCAACTATGGGCTTGGTAGGATGGGCTGGCGCTTCATCGTCTGACTCCTCCTCAGATGCCTCGATATCAAGCATCATATCCACATCGTTGGCATCGACCTTAATCGCATAGGTGTCAGGATCGTATATTTCGCCATAGTCGTCGATGCGCCGGTTTTTCTCGTGGAACGGGAACATGCAGTAGCTCAGGCCTGCCGTGGACAGACCACGCACTGGCCCACGCCCTCGCACCAGCAGGTCAAACGACTGCCCACTAAGCAAGCGCTCGGTCTCCAAGTCGATTTCTGAAAAGACATCTGCAGCAACCTCGGCAACTTTGGCATCGGCTTCATCTTCGCTGCCAGAACTCGCGTCGTCATCCAGCATATCCCGGTTACGCTGCAGCTGCGCATCGCGTGCCGCTTCCTGTTCTCGCCGCCGCTGCTCCTGCGCACGCCATGCTTCAAGCTCTTTGCCTTCCAGCGGAACGCGCTTTTTGACTGTTAGTGGCACTCGAGCACGGGATAGCCGCACGGGAGATTCCATATGCATAGGCGTGCCTGCAGGCCGGCCTCGCTGTGTACGGTCATGCCACCGCGTAAACAGGCTGCGTGCCAGCGATCCAGGCGGGCCCCGCTGCGGCAAAATAACTGCGTTCTTTTTGTCTCCGGCCCAGCGTAGCAGCAGCTCCTGCGAAAAGCCCATATCAAGCGTATCCATCGGTGCCAGCACTACTGCACGCCGTGGGCGTCCTCGTGACCGTGTATCGCCCCTTAGCCTGCGATGTAGGTCTTCCATACTCTGCAGAATAGAGACGTAGCGCAGATCAAACGGCTTGGTGTCGCGATCCGACATGTGGCCTTCGACGCTGGGCGCCATCCACCCCACCAGCGACTGGGCAAAGCTGCGTATCTTACGGCTGCATGTGCCCAGCAGACACAGCGCATGTGTGTCGCGCCGGCTGCGCTCGCGTGGCCACCACTCGTTCAAAATATACGCGATTTCCAGCACACGCGCTGCCGAATCTACAGGAATCAAAACGTTGCCGCCTCGCCGCACTACAGCCCCTACTGAGTCCAAAAAACTATCAATACGTGCGCGCCGTGGCGCCACGTCGTGCAATGCGTTGTATGAGCTGGTAATAAGCAGAGTAGGCCGCACCAGTCGCCGATTTAGCATGCCCTCAGTTCCTTCCATTACGCTGCTGCGTCGCAAATGCTCTTCCCGTGTATGATTAAAGTCGGTTGCATACAGCACCGTCTCGGCTCCGTTGCTGATGGTCCATATCGTACCGCCAATTGTATGGCCTGCTGCGTATGCTGTCACCACAATATGCCCATGCCGCATCAGCGCCTTTGGCTGAGAGTACTGGAGCGCAGTTACGTTGTCAAACGCTGCATTAACATCGCGAACGTTAAATAGGTCAAACTCCTGGCGAGCCATCAGCGTCTTGACTGTGTCCTGCAGACACAGCGCACCCATCATATGCGTAGCTTGTGTCGCATATGCCTGGCACGTAAGCCCATACTGCTTGAAGGCCAGTGGGTATGCTCCTACGTGTGCCATATCGGGGTGCGACAACAAAACTGCATCCACTTGCCGTGCGACCCGCTGCAAGCGCGCCAGGCCCTCGCCCGAGTAGTCTGCAAAGCTGCCGCAATCCAACAGTATCTTCGCTTCGTCAATTTCCAGCAAGTAGCACACCGCGTCCTCATTGTGTGCGCCCGAAATCGCTGTAAATTGCAGCGTGCTCGCCATATTTCTTTTTATAATTCAAAAAGTAAAAAAAAAACTATGTGTAGATCTCGCCCACAGTTTCTAGTGCCTGATTATACTGCACACGCAGCTTTTCTAGCACCGCCTGTTGCGGCTTTATATGGGTCAGACATTCGTGCCAGTGCTTGTGTTCCTGCATCATCTGTTTGAAATGGAACATCTGCGGCGCGGCCACCAACGTATATGCTTTGCCATGCCGTCCAGCTCGTGCTGTCCGCCCCACGCGATGAGTGTACTGGCTCATGTTTGTAGGGACATCGTAGTTGATCACTGTATCTACCTGGTCAATATCCAATCCACGTGCAATCAGATCAGAACAGATCAGCACACTAATTGCGCCTTCCCGAAATCCCTTCAGAATACGGGATCTTTCTGCTGCTGGCAGATCGCTTGAGTATTCGGCCACCACCACTCGTCTTTCGGGCCAGTCGTCGTCTGCAACCTGTGCTGCCCATGTATGCACTATCTGAGCCAGGCGATGTGTCGCTTCAAGAGATTTGGTAAAACACACGCTGCCGCCAGTCTGTTGGTGCCACAGCAAGTATATCAGCCACAATGGTTTCTCGTCTACGGGGCATGTAGCATAGAACTCGCTCAAAGTCGCTGGGATTGCCACTCCAGATCCTGCTCCTGCTCCTGCCACTGCAATGTACAGAGGCCGCTCTAAGCGCACACGCGCCAGTCGCGCTGCGTCCTGGGTCAGAGTAGCCGAAAACAGCAGCCGCTGCACGCGTCGAGCTGGACGGCCTAGCACATCGCCTGCGCTTCGTGCTGGCACTGAGATCGCGGTCTGGACGCGCCGAAGCCATCCATGGTTAGAATCGCTCAACAGCCGATCGGCTTCATCCATCACCAGGAACTCCAGATCCTCTAGCGAAAACCCGGACGTTTGGCTTATATGATCTGTAAGCCGTCCTGGCGTACAAACCAATACATCCACACGGCTGCCATGAGCGCCTACCAAGACTGCCTGCTCCTTTGACATCGACACGTCGCCTACTGCCAGACCTACGCGCACATCAGTACCTGTTGCAAAAAACATAAATGTCTCGCGCACCTGCCGTGCTAGCTCTTTGGTTGGCAGCACTATTAAAGCCCTCAGTCTGATTTCTACCCGCACACGTAAACGCTCAACAATTGGAATCACAAATGCCAACGTTTTGCCACTGCCGGTTGGTGCCGATACGCACAGATCACGCACATGTTGTCTCAATCGAGCTTGTGCCCGGCCGGCACGTAGCACTGGAATCACTGCTGCTTGCACCGCAAAAAGCTGCTTGACTCCTGCCTCTTTGCACCGCTTGCGCACATGCACTGATAAGCCAAACCGATCATCGTCTACTTCTGCTGTTGTACTCTGGTCAATTGTCGTTGGATGTGTCAGCCATCGAGGAATCCCCATTTGCGCTGCCTTTAGTGCCATCTCTTCTGACTGCACTTGCGCCTGCGAAAAGTCCGGGAATCGCTCCAGGCCATCGGCTGTAACCATTGGTTCTTCGTTTCCTTGCTCAGCATCTAAGCTGGACTCATTGGGCTGCTTTGCATGTCGATTTTTCTTTGCTATAATCTCATCGTGCTTTGACAGCTTTTTGCTGCTTTCAGTTGTAAGTTCAGTCTCGCCTAACTCATCCTCAGTTATAGTCTTGATATGCTTCCTCTTGCTCTTCTTTTCTGTCTTTTCAGAGCGGCCCTCCGCGCTAGTGGATTTTACCTTGGCCATGTTCTAGAGTAGCTAAATAATTTTTGATGTTTTTTGTGGAAACAAGAAATACTGATCGATTAAATCTATGGGTGCACCTCAGTTGTTTAGATCTCTTGATTTTTCTATATGGAGTGCCCAAAAATGGCATTGTTTGCATCTAAAATTTTCTAGATAGTGAGGCGGAAATGTGTGAACAGCTGCCTGCATAAATGCATGAGAACGCCTTCTTTTCTCTCATTAATAGTATAAGATCAAATATGGAGCATTGCCAAACTATCAAGAATCAGAGCAATTTTGTATCAACGGCACTTGTTAGAGCCAACAAACGCGCTCTTATTGCTGGATTGCTAGTAGTGTTTACCTTAACATATCTGTTAGCGCTTGAAGGGGGCGATTTGGAGCACATCAAAAATCATCTTTCTTCGATAGGAGCATATGTCTTGATCTCTGTCATGTCGTTGACCGGTGTGACGGTAATGCTCTACGCTAGCCGCATGCGTACCAGCACACGTCGGGGCACTGTGCTGTTGATTCTGATTATATTCACTGCTCTTTATGCGTACGACCACGGCGAACGCTTCGAAAGACATGGGTTTTACAATCTGCTGGTGTTTCTGGCCATATACATACCGCTCAATTTGGTGCTGGCTCTCTTATATGCACTATGGTGCAAGATTGACAACTTTGCCCGTTATTTTATAGTTGCAGCTGCTATAGGCAGCATTGCGATTACAGCGTTGCTGGTCCATTACCGCCAGGTATTTGATTTTGGCATGCGGCACAGATTTGAGTATATCCCTGGAGAGTGTACATGGTCAGGACGCAACATTCCGTTTATTGACTTGCTTCCGGCAGGAACACAAAACTTTTGGGCGGGTTCTAAATATTGCAAGCAGCAAGCACAGAACATTGATGCAGCAATCAATCCAGATGGCACCCTTCATGTTAAATGCGAAGATCCAAATGCTGATATAACCGTTGACATTCTGCCAGATACGCGTGTATGGCCACTACGTGACAAGGACGTATGGACCAACTACAACACCAATGTAATTAATCGGACTATAAAAGCGCAGTATCCTGTAAAGCTTGGCGACGCTACGCAAGCAGTAGTGGTACATTGCGGCTCTAGCAGCACGCTAGTTACACGAGTCAGCCCGTCAGTTGCAAAGCTGTCCAAGCACACTCTGCCATCAACAGGCACTCTAGCAAACCTTGATTCCGCTTCTGAAGCTCATGGTCGTCCCAATGTCATATATCTGATGTTTGATGCCGTTTCACGAAGGCACTTTATTCGAAGACTGCCGCAGTCAGCCAAAGTATTTAGCGCTATCCATAAGCCAGGCGTAAATCGCATAACTGAGCTCTTTAGATACCATTCGGTTGGCTTTAGCACAGAAAACAACACCAAAGCGATGTACTTGGGCGAGATTTTCCCTTCAGATCCCAATGCTCTGCCTATTTGGGCATACTTTAAAGACAAAGGATATGTGACTGCACGGGTTGATACTGGATGTGAGGACTGGGTTAAAGAATATCACAAAAAAACCAGCAATGCTTTTGTTAGCGAACGGGCCTTAGATTATGAATTTACGGCTCCGTTTTGTTTACCCGAGTGCTTTCCTGAAAGCGGAAACCCATTTGGAAACTTTAAAGGGCCTTACTCCATTGTTTCTCGCTGTCTTTATGGTCGCTATTTACACGAATGGGCATTTGATTACCTCTATAAACTTCGCCAAGAGATGCGGCTGCACAACACATCTGGGAAGGACAAGCATCGGCCATATATGATTTCGATAACGTTTATGGAAGGGCATGAGGGTACAGGAGAAGTACTGAGTACGGTTGATGACGCTTTGGCAGCATTTTTACAGGATATGCATGAGTCGGGAGAACTCAACAACACCGTGCTTATTGTTGGTGGCGACCATGGACTGCACATGGGACTAAACTTTGCTTATTTGCAGAATGGCCGCATTGAGCACCAAAATCCGTTTTTCGCCATGTCTGTTCCCGAATGGCTGTACGAGTTTGCCGACAAATACCACCAAACACATACAAGCGAGCAAGAACATCCGCTGCTGCTTAACGAGCAGAGACTGACCACGCCATTCGAGCTCCACCATACGTTCCGTGTTCTGGCCGAGTGGCCACAGGTAAACCACGATAGCTGGAAGCGGTCTTTGCTATATCCGCAAAAGCGTGGCAGGCTGTGCAGCGAAGCAGGAATTGGCGAAGGATACTGCATGTGCAGACCGTCATAAATTAGCGCCGTTGCCGGTTATGCACAATAAACAATCTAGATGAAAACACGACCATTCAATTGCGTCGACTGCTGGGCTGAAGGCCATTCAAGTGGCAAGCACAATAGCACATTTTAAAATAATAACGCCGGTTCTAGGCAATTGTTTAGCCTTATCCATCGGTAATTCTGCAGCACAATCGCCTTGGCTCGATAACTAGCCACAGTCTGCTAATGAAAGCTGGCTAAGCTTTCTCGGCTGAGCACGCTGGGTCTTTCTCTCTGGTGTTTCGCCAATAGCTTGTATTTCGAATGCCTGTTATAGTTCTGTCTCAAGCCAGCAGCAAGCTTCAGATGGGCGCTGCATTAGCTCAGGTGCTTGCGTGTATCAATATAGCTGCAGCAGCAGTTTCCGTAGCCACAATGCTTCTGGCTTTCTGGTTTATTGTCTATCGCTGCAAAACCACTCACAGCAAGCAGCGATGTCGAACAGTTATATTTCTAATGCTGTCGTCAGCTTGCTACTCGGCCAGCCAGCTGGCTCTGCATGCAATGCCAGTGTACAGAAATGAAATGGGTGTTCGTGCTGCTATATTCACAAGCAGCTTTAGCACTGTGTTCAGCAGCTTCCTTGTAGCAGGAGCTATTGGAGTAGACACGGCTGTACGCTATGGGCTCCGCAGCTTTAGGCTGGCACAACGGCTGAGCGGCACATGCGAATTTATCTGTTTTGTAGCTGCTGCTGCCGTCAGCCAACCGCTGCTGTATATGTTTGACGCTGTTGCCTGGAGCGGATCAGTGGTGGCAGTAGATACCAGTGCGCACGCGTTTGAAGCAGCAGTGTGGATGACACAGACGGGGTGGGTGGTGCTGTCTCTAGCAGTATCAATTGCACTGACATGGTACGCGCTGGCCAAAGCCAACAAGATGACCAGGTACCAGATGCACCGTGCCAATGCATCAGCTGCTTTGGTTTTGGGAAGTCCAGCATGTATCCAGAGCCGGGTCGTGGTCTCGCTCTGCTATGTGCTGGCAGTATTTATGGTCAGCGTATGGAAAATTGCGTTTCGAACCAGCGGCTCAAGCATGGTCTGGCTCTGCTACGCAGCAAGCATATGCGAAGCAATCCAGCCTATTCTGGTCGCTGGTGTGTTTGCTGCTGACTGGGTAGTCATGACCCGAGCCGAATACAAGGCAGCAATGCTAAGCACGCTGACCATCTGCCAAACTGACGTGTACAGCAGCTATTCCAAAGGCAGCTTTCCTTCAC
>JANBTS010000072.1:0-57789 GCA_027578955.1 Coemansia sp. RSA 1250
TCAAATAGTCCGTATTGTGAGATGTCTTCGCCATCGAGCAGAATCTGGCCTCCCGCTGCTTCAATGATTCGGAACAGTGCCAGAGTAAGCGAAGATTTACCCGCACCGGTACGGCCAACTATGCCCACCTTTTGGTTAGGCATAACACGGAACGATAGATCCTTGAGCACCAAATCCAAACCCTCCCGGTAGCGAGTAGAATAGTTCTTAAACTCGACCATCCCCTTTTCTGGCCACTCCTCTGCAGGGCGACGGTCTTGAATAACTTCTGGGGATTCCGATGGCAGCCGCGCATATTCGGTAACACGCTCCAGCTGAATCATCGAGTTTTCTACCTCAGTGTAACTGCGAACTGACCAGTTGAGAGAGCTTGTAAAGTCCAACGCATACGTGACAGCCAATCCAACCAGTCCAGCATCACCAAAACCAAAGTACTGCAGCGAAACAATGGCCAACATAGATGTGCCCAGCATAACTGAATTTCCCAGCGTTTCAAGGCGCAAAGAGAGCCAGCGATTTAGAGACAAGTATGTGTAGTAAGCGCGGATGTTTTGCCCAATACGATGCTCGTTCTCATAAATAAACCGCGGCTGCTGGCTGTAAGCCCGAATGGTGGATACGCCGCCAATTGACTCTTGGAAGTGAGCAAAAATAGGGCTGCGCGTAGTCGAGTCCAACCGACGTAGTTCGCGGCTACTATACAGATAGCGCTGCTGCAGATAACGGTAGACAAAGGCCAGCGGGAACATAATTACTAGCATCAGCGGTGTCGAAA
Source organism: Coemansia sp. RSA 1250 (assembly GCA_027578955.1). Lineage (NCBI taxonomy): Eukaryota > Fungi > Kickxellomycota > Kickxellomycetes > Kickxellales > Kickxellaceae > Coemansia > Coemansia sp. RSA 1250. Next base: position 776 of record JANBTS010000072.1, read on the forward strand.
AGCCAATGACTGAAATTGCCGACACAACACTGACCATAGTGTTGACCATGCTAGAAACTGAACGCGGTAACATCTCATCACAGCGCTGTAAATCCGATGAAAAGCGATTGAGAATACGGCCCAGCGGAGTCACATCAAAGAACGCCATAGGAGAGCGCAAAACGCTCACCAGCATGTTCTTGTGAATCAATGTAGAAGCACGAATCGAGCAGCGCGTCCATAGCAGCAATGACTGCAGTGAGCTCATCGATGCGCCCAACAGACCTAGCCCACCATAGATAAACAAAAAGTAAAACGTCGAGTGTACAGCAGCAGTATGAACCAGGCTAGCCTCGCCAGTGTTGGATGATGCCCAGTGCTTGAGCCACATATTGGCAGCTACATTGCTCACCGATGCTGAAAGCAGCGCCAATCCAAACATAAGTGCGTTCTGAGCACCACAAGCCTGTATATATGTGCGATACGTGTCCCATTCGACATGGCCCTGGCGGCTGACTTCTGTAGTCATCGTACGGCCTGTATCTCCAGCTGCAGATGCCTCTAACGCCCGGTTACGTGCAGCCCGCTTACCATGTCCATCAAATGCGCCATGCAAAAGACCAACACTGGCTCGACCTAGCGTCTGCCGAGTTGACTTGCGACGGATGCCTACGCCAATTGGCACTATACCACCGCTTTGGTCATTAGCTGCGGGTTCATCCTCGTAGTACTCATTGTCCGACGCAGTATTGCTGTCATCGCTGGCATCCCGCGAGCTCAGACCCTCGTCAATAAACTTGTGGATAAACTCAAAGATACTACCCTGCTGCGCCATGGCCTGCGTAAATGTGCTTTGCTCAACCACAGCTCCATCACGGAGCATAATGATGTGATTGACATTGCTCAAATACTGCACAGCATTAGTGACCAGAATGCGTGCGCGTGTTCTAAGCATTCCGTGTGGACCCAGCACTTGGGTGAAAATATGCTTGCCTACATGAGCGTCCACTGCAGCCAGCGGGTCGTCCAGAATATAAACGTCTGCTCGCGAATACACTGCCCGAGCCAACGACACTCGTGCCTTTTGGCCACCCGACAGGTTGATGCCCTTTTCCCCAATCTCTGTCATATCGCCACCTGGCAGCATCTCCAGATCCTGCCGCAACGCACAAGCATCGATAACCCGATCGTATAGCTCCCGGTCAAACCGATTGCCAAACAGAATGTTGTCGCGTAAAGTGGCATTGACAATCCATGCTTGCTGCGGAACATACGCTACTCGACCACGGATAGTGACTTGACCAGTACACTTTATCATATCACCCAACATAGCCGATACCAGCGATGACTTGCCAGCACCAACCTTGCCAATAACCGCAACCAGCTCTTCACGCTGGCACTGCAAGTTGACATTGGTCAATGTGGGCTCTTGGGTAGATAGCCACTTGAACGATCCATCTTCAACCTTTACCAGCACATCACTGGATCCAGTTCCTGGGGCATCGCGATCATATGGCTCACGGTTGATCGCAGTAAAGTCGATCTCATCAGCAACCAAGAAATCAAAGATGCGCTTTGACGACACCATGGCCTCAAGCAATGCAGGAACAACCATAGGCCCAAACGATAGCGGGAAGCGCAGCATGTTGAACAGCGTCAACGCAACAAATACCAGCTGGGGCGTCAGTGGGCCATGCGATTGGTTATCTAGCAAGCTGTACAATCCAAATGTGGCAAAAGATACCACAAAAGGCAACAGCGTAGTCACAAATGAGAACACAGCCTGGATCATACCATAGCGGCGAATAGTTGCTAGCTCCAAGCCCACACGCACCTCGTTAATACGGCGAATAAACGACGACTCCCATGCGTACAGCTTGATAATCTTGATTCCCGACAATACCTCGTCCATGATCTTCATGCGCTGGTCGCGGTATCCCATGAGCAGCTTGTTCAGAGCACGCATGCTGCGGCTTAGTTGGGCTGAAGTCGGTATGCTGATAAGCATGGCCAACACGCCAGCAAACACCGTCCATCCCAGAGTACGGTACAGCAGCACCAACGCAAGTATGATCTGCAGCGGCGAGCTCCACAGGTGGTGAGAAAAGTTTGCCAGGAAATCAGCCATCCGCTGCGAATCAACGCTCATATGAGTAACAATGCCACCGACATTGTACTGCTGGCGAGCATCATTGGACAGAGCCATGGTCTTGCGGTAAATGGCAGTGGTGTAGCTAATCTTCATCAGGCTGTTGACTTGCTGATTCTGTGCCCAATGCTGCTGGAAAGCAAGTGTTTGGACGCTGGCAACCACAAACATCGACAATGCATAGAAGTAGCCATTTTCGATCGGCTCCGCTTCGGCAGTGCCATACTTGCTGACAAATCCAATTAGCCGTGAAAGCAGAATAGGGTTGAGAAAAGCTACCAGGTCCTTGACCAGCTTATAGAAGCCTCCCAGAGCCCATGCAAGGCCATATGTGCGCATAGTAGCGCGGAACAGCGATGGTCGTCCGGAATCCAGTTCTGCTCTCCAGTTGCGCTGGAACTTTTCTGTCGCCACGTCAGGGCGGTATTTGTTGCTCAGTTCCCACGTATCTTCCATTTGCAGTGGCTTGTGGTATCCCTTTTCTAGCAGCGGCGTCATCCATGTAAACGTAAGCCGAGAGAAAATGTTGGCTCGTTCTTCTGGCGACTGCAGAGTGAGCTCGTCATCGTCTTCGTCATCGGCCAGCAACTGATAGGCAGTGTGGGGCTTGGGCTGGCACTCGAGAGCGAGAGCTGCCAGCGATGCCAGCATAAACAGCGTGTTGGCGATCACTGCCTCGGGACGAGTCTCGACCAGATCGAGCGACACTGCTGTGCGCAAGCGCATCAGCGACAGCAGCACGGTTGCCAGCCAGAATAGCAGCAGTGGCGTTGATGCAACGCGATTCCTGAATTGTTCCTGAGCGTGCAGCTTAACTGCGGCAATCGCTGCTGATGTCTGCAGTCCAAGTGCAATTGTGAATACGCTGAAATCAGCAAGCGTTTGCATTTCGATGATAAGTTCCGCAGCTGATGCTACCAACGCAGCAATAACCACTGATATCTTTACCCAAAACAGGCTATCTGCAACCAGTTCGCGAGGCAAAGGCATCATGTGCTTGAGCGCACGCAGCCGTGCGATCGCTGCTACCAGAAACAGCGCATTTATGCCAGCAACTAACGCTCCATACTGGAAACAGACAGTAAAGTCTACAGGGCGGCTGGGACTCAGTGGGCCCCAGCCCTCGCTCGAAGGACACAGGCGCTCCATTGAAAATGATAGCTATAAAAAAATTCCAAGTGTGATAAAATAAGGAAGAAAAAAGTTTTTTCTTTTGGTGATCCAGACCTTTATAATTTTAATGATGACAAATACCACTTCATTTTATGTAGTTCACACAAGTCATGAAAAATTAGTGACAATGCGTGAGCATAAAAGTTTATTCCGCACTACTGCACATATTGCAGGGAGGGGGTACAAACAAGCAGGCAATAAATCGGGTGACTCCATAGGGAGGAAATACAACTGCCAAGCCCTGAGCAAATTGTCACTACTGCTGGAATTCCCTCACCACCGCCCGCAATGTCGGGTCATCAATAAACTTGTCAATGGAAACGTCGTCACTTAGTCCCTTCCGACGTCGAGTCTTGAGCATAAAGTCCCGAGCCAGCTGCTGGCCTGAAGATGGCTCCAGTGGACGTAAAACGGTTTCCGAGTCCAGCGGATCCCCAGGCACAATCTGCCAGTGGTCAAAGTACTGCTGGCAAAAGGCCTGCCCATGTGTATAAGTCCGCAAGTCGGTCTCAAACCCACTCGAGTCAATGGTGGGGATCAGTGCCTTGATCAGATACATGGGAGATCCAGGCTTGGGTGCGTCGTGAGTTACATGGCCACGACGACGACCTATTACCGTATAGACAGCCGAAACGCTATCTGCAGGTGCTTGTATCTCGACAAAACTTACAGGCTCCATAAGCCGGGGCTCGGCAGTCAAAAAGCTTGAGTAGCATACACGGCGAGCAGCAGGAATAATCTGCCCGCCTCCACGATGCATGGCTGAGTCGGCCAGCTGAGCATTAAGAATGCGGAATCGAGTGCTGCGCATGGGCTCGTCGCAAAGCGGTCCTTCTCGCGATGCCCACTGGAACCCTTGCTTGATGCTTTCACGCACTGACCGTAGCCGTGGCTTGTCGGTTTCATCAGGAAGCGTGTCGTCAGAAAGAATGTTAGGTCCCTGGTCTCCAGGACCAAATGCCCAGATAGAACGCCCGGCTAAAATATCCCAATTGTAGTTGGCTTCAAAGAACTGGCCCACTTGACGTGCTGGCCAGCTCAGCTGCACTTTGGCCGATTCGATATCCTGAGCAATTTCTGGCTCCACCGGCTCAGCAATAATAGTGAGTCGGTTTTTGCCATTGGGAGAGTCGCCAAACACTTTAATTGCCGAGGTTTCAGAAACGGTCTCACGGAATGCTACCACTGGGTCAGCAACCTTGATTTCAATCTCCGAGTACATTTCGCGCAAGTCATGCATAATGCAGTCCAGATATAACTCGCCAGTGCCAAAAATAATGTGCTCGCCGCTCTCTTCAACGCGAGTATGCGCCAGCGGATATGACTTGTTGATCTTGCGCAGACCGCTAAGCATCTTGGGAAGCTCAGTTGGCACAACAGGCTCAATAGCAATCTTGACCACTGCATCTGGCGGCAACTGCAAAGGCCGAATAATGGCCAACTCTTCCTCGGGTATGCTGGTATCCACTATCGTTGCTGTCTTGCTGATTGATCCATCAACTCCGCTAAGCAGAACCCACGATCCAGCACCAAGCCCAGAAACAGGTATTTTATACCGAGAGCAATAGATCCACACATCGGCAACCGTAGCCAGGGCCATATCCTCGTCATCGCCAGGGGCAAATCCTTCTCCAAGCACACGTACTTTTTGGCCAGCCTCAATATGCCCGCTGAATATACGACCAAGCACATAAAATTGCGATGCATCCGATGACGGGTATTGTTTGGCTATGGCCATCACCAGCGGTCCTTCGGAGTTGCAACTGCGCATGCTTTCTGCTACAGCAGTGTCCATCTGCCCTGTGTACAAGTGCTTGGTTTTGGCTGCTGCATTGTCAGCTGGTGACTTTATATGCGCTGCACACATATCTACGAATCCTGTAGGCGGGCCAAAGAAACGGCATAGCACTCGTCTCAGCAGAAAGCGTGCATCCATGGCATACTCGTCCTTGCGTAGCCGAATGCCTAGAGAATCGAGCATCTTGCGCAGCTGCGGCTCATCTTCGCCCACAACTTGAGCAAATATCTTATAAAGCGGCTCCAAAATAAAGTGGATAAATGTCCGCTTGGCCTCCTTTCGGTCTTTGGCTTGTTTGCGCATAAACGTGCGGCGTTCTGGATGATAATAGACATCGCCCCATAGCCGTTTGGCAAGCTCCTTTGGCGATATGGGCATCTGCCATGTGTCTATGTACTGCTTAGCAAACGATTCTAGCGAGAAGCACCAGCCAAAAGATGCAGAGGCAAAGCAGACATTGCCCAGCTCTGGAGATACCCGCATAGATGTGTGCGTGTGTGGGCAAGAGGCGATAACCGAATTGACCTCTTCTACAGCCAGCTTGAGCTTGTAGAATGCATCTTCTGGAGGCAGTTTGAGCTCTAGAATTAGCCGATCAACCTTATTAATAACCAACGTTATATCCAGAGCATCGCGCACAGCTGTTTGGATGATGCGTTCAGTTCCCGACATAACTCCTTCAACCGCATCTACGACCACTACGACCCCGTCTGCCAGCCGCATAGACGCAATAACTTCGTCAATAAAATTTGCATGTCCCGGCGTGTCCAGAATGTTGAGGGCATAGCTCTTGCCTTTAGTGGTTTGTGCAACCAGCGAAATAGGCATTGCTTTTAATCCGATGCCACGCTGCCGCTCGAGGTGGTGCACGTCTGTATAGCCAAAAGCATTGGCATTGGGCCAGCGCATTTTAGTAGTTGGTGTGGCAATCGGCGCTGCTTTGTCCCACTCGGGCCATGTATGTGTGGATGCCACCAGCACGTCGACTAGCGCAGTTTTACCATGGTGCAAGTGTCCAGCTACAGCAATATTGCGCACCATACTGGCGTGCCCCAACAGGTCAACCAAAAACTCGGGCGCTATTTCGAGCTGCTGCTCATGCTCAACCACCTGGAACTTGCGTTCTTTGATGGGTGCAACTATAGGCTCTGTCAGCGGCTGCGTGTCTTCCTCCTGCACCAGCGCTTCTACATCGGGTCCAAATATCTCGGCTGCTTCAGGGTAATACTGCTTATCTTCGTGCAACACAATTTGCGTTTGTGGCGCGTCTATACGCGGAATCATCGCCATGGATCCGGCCTCTTGATCTTCATCGCTATCACCATGATCAGCCCCGCTGTCAGCGCCGTCCGCAGCAACATACTCGGCTTCGCTTTCTTCCTCCGACGAAGATACCAATTCCGGGCCAATGTAGTTGCCAAACTCGTCGTAGTGGGATTCGTCCATAGCAGATTACAAATTCAATAACGCGTTTACAAAAGAAGAAAAAAATATCAAGTGGGCTGCTGTTGATCAGATCATTTAATCGAGCCGAGGTGCTTACGCAAGTAGGCTGAATGCTGCTATTTCGTTGGCATATACCTTTTTTTCTTCGCATAAATTAGTTGATTTTGAACTCTCTATCTTTTAACTCTGTTGGCAGTACCAACTATAGAAAAGAACAACAACACCAAATGACTACGCAGGTTGAGGCGCTGACTTCAGCTACAGGTCTAATCTCGCTTCTGGACGAGAGCGAGCGGGAACTGCAGTTTTATGGCTTATCCCAGCTGAACGCAGTTGCCGACCGCTTTTGGGCGGAAATCTCAGATGCAATTTCACGAATTGAGATTTTGTACGAAGATGAGTCATTTCCGCATCGCGAGCTTGCTGCTTTGTTAGCTTCCAAGATATACTTTTACCTTGGCGAATTCGACGATGCGTTAAACTTTGCCTTGGGAGCTGGCAAGCTGTTTGACCTAGACGATACGTCAGCATATGTGCAGACAGTAGTAAATCATGCAATTGACACGTATATTGCTCGTCGGTCAGCAGAAGACAGCCAGGATATTGATTCACGGCTTGAGGCTATCGTAGAGCGCATGTTTGAGCGCTGTTTTGAAATGAACGAGTATGTGCAAGTTATTGGTATAGCCATTGAGACTCGGCGGCTGGATGTACTTGAGCGTGCATTGGCAAGCGGAGATACTACCAACTTATTGGCTTATGTGCAAAACGAGTGCGTCGACCTGATCAGCAGCATTGCGGTTCAAGAACAAGTTCAGGAGCTGCTATTTAAGGTGCATATGCAGTTTGATTCGCCCAACTATGAAGCAGTCTGCTTGTGCCTATCAAAGTTGAACAACCCGCAAAAGACCGCCGAGATTTTGAGCATGCTGGTGCAGCAGGATCAAGACAAGCTTTTGTCGGCGTATCAGATCGCCTTTGACCTAAACGCCAATGCCACGCAAGAGTTTACCAAGGCAGTGGTGTCTGAGTTTTCTACCACCAACGACGAAGCATCTGATGGGGAATCGTTGCCAGTGGACAGAATAAAGTCCATATTGAGCGGCGATGAGACTCTAAAACTGCACTTGGAGTTTCTGTTCCGCAACAACAAGACGGACATGACCATTCTAAACCAAACATGCAAGCTGCTCGACTCACGCCTGTCGCTGGCACACAATGCCACGACATTTGCCAATGCATTTATGCATGCAGGTACTACCGTAGACAACTTTTTGCGCGATAACCTCGAGTGGCTGTCGCGAGCCAGCAGCTGGTCAAAGTTCACTGCTACAGCTGCTTTGGGCGTTATTCACCATGGCCAGGTCAAGCATGGCTTTAATTTGTTGCAGCCGTATCTCCCTGAAGACAAAACGTCAGTGTCGCCGTTTTCCGAAGGCGGCGCTTTCTTTGCTCTTGGCCTGATTCATGCTCGTCATGGTTCCGAATCGGTTATCAGCTACTTGCAAGACGCGTTGATCTCGTATCAAGGCCAGAATGCAGATATTCTGCAGCATGGAGCATGCTTGGGACTGGGCACGGCCGGTATGGGTTCGGGCAACGAAGACACGTCTAATTCCCTGATGAACGTGCTATTTGCCGACAGCGCTGTTTCGGGCGAAGCAGCAGCATTGGGTCTAGGCCTGATTATGATGGGCAGCAACCACGAGTCGACGCTTATGGCCATGCTGGACTATGCCAAGGAGACGAAGCACGAAAAGATTATTCGGGCACTGTCAGTAGGCATGGGCCTAATCATGTTTGGTCGCAAGCAGCAGGCAGATACGCTGGTGGCGAAGCTGCTTGACCAGGAAGATCCATTGCTGCGTTTGGGCGCGGTGCATATGATTACGATGGCGTACTGCGGCACCGGCGACAACAACGCTATTCGCAAGCTGCTGCATTTGGCAGTGTCGGATGTCAAGGACGACGTACGTCGGGCAGCCGTAACTGGCCTGGGCTTTATTCTGCTGCGCAGCCCAGAGCAAGTGCCACGCATGGTCGAGCTGCTATCAGAGAGCTTTAACCCACATGTGCGTGTGGGAGCTGCATTGGCGTTGGGAATTGCCTGTGCGGGAACTGGATCCAAGGCAGCCATTTCTATTTTGGAGCCGATGCTCAAGGACTCGGTGGACTTTGTCGTTGAAGGCGCATCAATTGCATTGGCGTTTATTCTGATTCAGCGGAATGAAGCCTACGAGCCCAAAGTGGCCGAAATACGCAAGCGATTTGCATCGATCATTGAAAACAAGAGCGGCGAGGGCGTGGCCAAGTTTGGTGCAGCTGTGTCTCAGGGCATTATTGATGCGGGAGGACGCAATGTCACCATTGGCCTGACTACCAATGACGGGCAGCTGAATGCACCCGCCTGTGTGGGCATGCTGCTGTTTACGCAGTTCTGGTACTGGTTCCCATTGGCGCACTTTTTGGCGCTGTCGTTCCAGCCTACGGCACTGATTGCAGTGAACAAGGATCTGAAGACGCCCAACTTGGAAGTAACATGCAACTCGCGCAAGGCGCTGTATGCTTATCCGCCAAACATTGAGCAGCCAGTGGCACAGGCCCCGACCAAGGTGGCTACAGCAGTGCTATCGACTACTGCCAAGGCACGTCGTGCAGGCAAGAAGATGGCTGGTTCAGAAGAACCAGAGCTGAAGAAGGAGGATAAGGGCAAAAGCGAAGACACTCGTATGGATGTGGATGAGCCACCATTGTCGTCCGACTCCAAATCGAGTGGACAGAGAAAGAACCGTAAGCAGGGCACAGACACATTTATGGTAGACAACGGCACTCGTCTGCTGCCATTCCAAGAAAGATTTATGAAGTGGCCAAGCGGTGCGCGATACGTCCCGGTAAAGCAGAGCCGGATTTCGGGAGTGCTGGTGGTCAGAGACACCACGCCTGGCGAGCCAGAGGACCTGATTGAAAGCGTGCTGCCTGATGATCCTGTAGAGGATGAGCAGGGTTCAGCAGAAGACGGGACTTTGCAGCCGCCAGAGCCATTCGAGTATCCATTTGACAATGACAACTAAGCTTCTCTTTTACTATTAACGGAATGAATCGTAAGTGTAAAATTCAGCGGATGTGAAGGGTAAGATATGCTCGTTGCGGAATATTTCACGACTTGGCGGAGGACCCAGGATCTTAGCCAAGCGAACCCGGACATCGCGGCCGTTTTCAAAGTTAAGTGGCAGTTCTATACGGACGAAATGGGCCTGAAGCGCAGTAAGATCATCCGATAAAGACAGCTGGATCCAGCCTTGCGGCTCAGAAGTTATATCTGATTCACGAATCAGCTGCATGTCGCGAGAATTAGTGCCGGTGAATACAAGCAGTTTGCAGGGCGTATAGCTTTCGTCTTTTTCATAGTCCAGGTAGAGAGCAATAGCGTGGATAGATTGGCGAGTGTTAAACTGGACGCTGAGGTGGTGCGGTTGTTGGCCATCGGATTGCCAAAACGTCTCTGGGTTGCTGTCTATAAGCTTGGTGGGAGGATACCCGTGCTTGCTGGAGGATGCGGACCAGTGGCCCCGGCTAGAAATATCTGGTAAGTTGCTACAGGCCATTTGCTCTTTTCTGCTTGTCTAGTGTTTATAATAAGTAAATGATTGGCCAGGAATCAACCTTGTGGGTTGTAATTTTTTTTCTCTCCCTTGTTTACATTTGTATCTTTTTTCTCTTCCTCATTCTCCCCATTTATTGCCTTAATAATGAATAACTATTATCCAGGTGGAAGGGATATATTCAAGCCTGGTAAGTTGAGGTATTCTCTAAAAAGGATCCTGAAAGCTAAAGATGCATTTTTATAGTGGATCCGGATATTCCAGGACCAGGAACATATGACGTACACTCACCGGAAGCGACATATAAAAAATATGGATTTCTATCCCATGGAGAACGATTTAAAGAGGAAAAGGTAGAAGAAAGAGGATACGAGCCACGAGCATTATCACGGACAGGCTCACTAAGCCGACGGAATCTACCAAGCACAACGATGTCGGCAGTGAGAGCAGAAGAAGGAAGGCTCAAGCGAGAAATCGAATACTATCAAAAAACCCTGCAAGAGCAACAACTCAGCGCCACAAAAGAAGCCCGTTTGCTACGAGACAAGATGCAGCAAGCAGAGGACAAAGTCAAAGAACTGCTTCGAGAGCGCACAGAGATTAAGAAGAAGCTGACACAGCGAGAGATTGATTTGCGGGCCAAGGAAAGAGAATGCGGGATGGTCGCAGCGCAGTTGGAGAAGCAGCAGCAGGTGATGGCTAACCCTAAGGCTGAAAGACAGTTGCGTGAGAATGCCGAGCAAGCCAGTCAAATGTGTGAAAGGCTCAAGAGTACATTGGATAAGGCTAGGAGGAATAGCGAGGAGGATAAGAGAAAGCTGCGCAAGTTGGAATTACAGTTGCGTAAGCTGGAACAGGAGAAGGAGAAATGCGAGGGAGAGCTTAGGCAGATGCAGGAGGCGGAATTTCCTCGACAGATGCAGAAACTTAAGCGGGAGCTGTGGCAGCAAGAAGAGCAGTATCGGGAGAGGGTGCGGAAGCTGGGCGTGGAGCTGCAAGAGTCGAAGGATTTGGCTAGCCGCTATATGACAGAACTGGGAGAAGCCAATGTACATGTAACGGCGCTAGAAAGCGAGATCCAAGTGCTGGTGGAACGGCAAAAGACCAGATCAAGCGGTACCAGCAAGCAGCTAGACGCAGCCATGCAGCAGCTGGAAGATACCCAAGCAAGGCTAACCGAGGTGGAACGCATGTCTAAGCAACGCACGGAGGAGTCCGAGCGCCTGCTCGATGCTGCCCGTGGGCATATAGATGAGCTACAAGGAGAAATTGCCCGGCTGGAGCAAGAGCGCGAGCAAGTGCAGCATGAAATGCAAGGGCGAATCCAGGAGCTCACGCAGGACTACCAGGCAGCCAAACGTGAGTTTGAAAGTTCTGTACGGGGAGCCGGCGATGAGCGTACCAAACGACTGCATGACACGCAAGCGAGGCTGGAACGGGCCACACAAGATGTGCTGGACTTGAAGGCGGAAGTAAGCGAGCTTCGGGGCGTTCTGTTGCAGAAGGAGATGGCCTGGAAGGACCAGAAGCTTGCCTTTGAGAGTGACTTGCAGGCAGCGGCGGCTGACTACGAGGCTTTGCAGATGCGGATGCAGGAGCAACGGCGTTTGCATGATTCGAGGATCGAGGAGGCGGAAGCGCAGCTACAGGCCAAAGAACAAGCATGGCAGCGGGAACGCACTGGTATTCTGGCCAAGCTCGATCAGGCGCATAAGGATGCGTTCCGGCTGCGGGATGCGTTGGATACAGCCGAAAAGGATAATGCTCAGACTAAGGCTGACTGCGAGGCTGACGTGCTGCGTATAAGCCAGGAACTCGACGAGGCTCGTGCTGAGCTCGATGAGCAGCAGCAAAAGTGGGACATGGAACGTCGTGACCTCATGCAGATACATACGGAGGAACTATCTGCGCTGCGGGACGAGTGCACAATGCTTGAGCAGCAACTGCGGGATGACCGGCAGTCGCTGGAGCAGCAGCTTCAAGATGCGCGGGAAGAGATCTCGGCGCACATGCGTTCCCGCGACGAGCAAGTGAACGAATTGCAAGAGCAACTAAGCGAAGCGCAGACTATGTTGGAGCAGCAAGTGCGAGAGAACCGCTCATTGGAGACTCGCATTATGCAGGCCGATGCTGCTGCTGCCGAGCGTGCAGATGAGCTGGAAGCACGGCTGGAAGAGATGCGTTTGGAGCATGCGCAGGTGCTACGTAGTACTGATGAAAAACATGCAAGAGAGCTGCAGGAATTGCAAACGTGGGCAGAACGGGAGCGCGCGGCTGCTGAAGAGCTGAGAGAGGAGAACTCTGAGTTGAACTTGCGAGTGAGCGAGCTGGAACAAAGCGGAGCAGAGATGTCGGCAGAATGCGAGCAGCTGCATGAGATGGTTGAGGAGCTCGAGGCTGGACAGTCCCAGACAGACGCGTTGGCGCATTATATGGAGACGATGCAGCAACTGGATAGCCGTTATCGGGCAGAAAGGAAGCAGTGGGCTGACGAGCGCAACGAGTTGCAGGAGCGTCTGGCGCGGTACCGGTTCCGTGAAGGCATGTGGGCAACACAGCTGGAGCACACGGAGAATGAGCTGGCGGCAACCGAAGAAGCACGGATGCATATGGTGGGACAAGCCCGTGCAATGTACGAGGAGCTGCTGGAAGCATGGGACGAGCAGGCAGAGCAGGCCGAGATAGCTTTCTTGCTGGCCACTGCCGGGACCGAGCCAGGCGAGGATCCAAGTGAATTGCAGGACACAGCCGAATTGGTGCGCCATGTGTTTGTCAATAGCATCCAGCGGGCTCAAGAGGCACAGAAGGAACGTGCTTGTGTGGAGAACAGCCTGCAAGAGCTAAAGTTCATGCGGGTGCAGGGCCAGATTGTCGAGACCGTGGGAGAAATGAGCCAAAAGCACAAGGCAGAGCGGTTCAAGCTGGAAAGCGACCTGGAAGCTGCTCGTTCCGACTACCGCAAGCTACATGAGCTGGCAGCCTCCAGCAAAAAGCAGTTTGAAACACAAGTAGCTGAGCTGGAATCTCGTATCGGGGAGCTATCTGCAGTTAGTGCATTCCCGCAAAACAATGCGGCGCAGCTGGAAGCCGAGAATGCGGCGCTTTCGGCTCAAGTCAAGCAGCTGGCTGCTCTTAACGCAGATATGGATGCTCGGCTTGAAGTCTTTGAGGTGTCTGCTGCCGATGAACAGGGGGAGATGGCAGAACATATTCAGATGCTCGAGTCTCACAACTCGCAAATGTCACGGCTTCTGGAGCAATGCGAGGTTGATATGGCCACCAATGTCCAGGAGATCAACCAGATGGGCCAGCGTATTGCTGAGCTGGAATCTGAACGTGCCATTTTAGCCGAACAATCGCAATTCCAGATTGCTTGGCTGAAGGAAAATTACTCCAAAGCATATCGCGATCTGGATATTGTGCTGAATAACGATGGCGGCCATTCTAATTTGCGCCAGCGTATTCGGTATGTCGAGTCGCTTAAGACGCAGATTCTGGGCTTGAAAAAGGAGTCCTTCGAGTATGCCCGCGACCGCGACCGCTTTAAGCACCAGGTACAGCTGCTCAAGAGCGAACTGAACGCCTATAAGGAAGTCGGCGATGCTTCTAGAGTGCGTAGTCGGGTGTATAGCCAGACTACGGCTGCGGCAGCTGCTCGGCGCAATCAATCTGCTCACAACGCCCAGCATATGTCAGCATTAGGCAAGCGTGGTGCCGAGGTTGTTGGCAAGGCTTTGGATGATGCTCGACAGCTTCATCTTCAGCAAATGTCTATTGAAGATTAGCATCTTCGGTTATCCCCTTTTATTTATGCATAATTTACACACTATATCTCTAAAAGAAAAACAGGGGATCTTCCCCCCTCTTTTCTATCTTAAACGCGTAAAGTTGTTTTTTTTTCTCTCTCTCTTTTCTGTTAAACAAACCATTAATTTTAAGCGCTCTATTTATGACTACTGACAAGGTGGTTTTAGACTTTGAAAATGCCGAAGTGCGCAATTCCGACTACGAGTCATTGAAGCCCGAGGGCTGGCTTACTGGCGAAATAATAAACTTCTACTGGACCTACCTGGAGCTACGAGAGTTCCGTACAGAGCCATCGGTGCTGTTTCTCGGCACATACACAGCATACCGCATATCCAATGCCGAAAGCGCCTCAGTCACTGACAATATATCCATGCAATTGTCCGATGAGCTGGGCGAGCAACGGCAACTAATCCTTATCCCGCTTAACCACCGCAGCCATTGGTCTCTGCTGGTGTACTGCCGACTTACTCGTACATTCTACCATTACGATTCTATTTCAAAGTACAACCGCGACTTTGCAGAACGCGCCGCTAGTCGCTTTTTGCGGGTCCTGGAGCCTTTGCTTAAAAGCGGGTTCTACTTCAAGTCCATGCAGACTCCTCAGCAAAACAACGACTACGACTGCGGCATCTATGTTTTGGCCATTGCTGAGGAATTGGCTCGACGCTTTATTAATATCAAGCGTAGAGATCGTAATAAGCGCTCGAAGCGTTTGGAGCAAGGGGAGAGACGGTATAAGGCGGAGAGGCCCAATGCAGGGCGTGCGGATAAATGTATGGCGCAGACGATGACCTCGTCCATGGCTGCTGCTCATTCCCAGCAGCTTCAGTCACGCCGCAACCACAGTACGCCCCCGGTGTCTCGAGTGCCAGTCAGCACCAGGTCGGTTGGTACCAGCCCTGTCAGCACCAGCCTGTCCAATCCCAGCCCGGGCCGTGCTCTAGCTAGCGACCTGCTGATGCCTCGATTCGGCCAAACATTTACTGGATTCCAAAGCCCCTTCTCGTCCCTGTACAGCAACCAGCCCAGCGAATTCCTCCGTCCAGAGCCACTGCTCAAGGGCGGTGGCTCAACAGGCTCTGCTAAACCCCATCATAGCAGCAAAAACAGCAGATCTCGTGAAGAACGTTTAAAGATGGAAGAAGAAATGATGGAAAAGGCCGGGCTGCCTCGTGACTTCTGGCTGGTTACGGTGGAGGATATCGAGTATCCTCATTGCATGCGTCGGCGTATTCGCTCTCTGGTACTAGAGTTGAGAGGCAAAGTTTAGCTTTTTTGCTTTACGTTCTAAATATCTTTGTCGTGCTTGTGCAACGTCTGCTTCTGTGTTGCGTCTAGAGTATCTTTGAATAAGCAGTTGTTGTTCGCGCTCTTGTTGTGTTTGCTTGGACCGCTCTAGCTGGTGCTTTTCTTGCTCAATGGAGCGGCGGTTCCAACTGCTATATGCGCCTTGCTGTACAGGTTGCTGAATGTTGGTTTTGGGGTCTTTTGGCGAATATCCTGTAGGAGACTGGTGTCTGGTGCGGTGGTAGGCTTTGGAGCCAATTACATTAAGACCCGATTCGAGCTCCACCTTGGATTCCCTTTTATCCGCAGCAGCATCCGTGTTTGTATCCAACGGGCCATCTGCTTCTGCAACTTTACTGAGATCCTCACGATCAATCTGCTTGAGCAGCTGCTTATAAAACCCCACCGAAGCACCAAACTGCTGCGGCTCCTTTTGGGCCTCCAGCTTCTCCTTCTCATCTTCTTGCTCAAGCAGCCGCTGGCGTTGCTCCTTATGTTCCTTATACGACTCGGTTATAAATGTCTCCTTGTCGGCGAACTTGTCTCCTTCAAGCTTACGTTCCTTCTCTAGCAGTCGCTCTTTGGCTGCTTCGCTTTGTAGTTTACGCTGCTGAGCAGTTTCTAAAAGCTTTTCCATATAGCGTGGCTTCAGGTCGGTGGATTGTGAGCTTTTTAGTTGGCGTCGGGCATTGTCGATTTTATCGTATACTTCGTCGTAGGCGTAGATGGATGGGTCGGTTTCGGCTGGCTCGGTTAGGCGAGAGGTGCTGGTGGGCTGTGGAATGGGTGGCGAGGGAGGTGCATCGGTGGAAAACACCGATGTGGTGCCTTGTGGCTTGGAGTTGGAAACTGGCTTGCGTGCATTAAGCCCAAACTTTAGCGTGGATTTGCGCATGATACCTTTTTTGTTTCACTCACTAAAAGGCATTTTCAACCTAATAGCTCAAAGATATTGGGAATAAAGTATGGGATGGCTATTTTTAATGGATCCAGATTCGCTTGTAAATTAAATGGGCGTTTCCAGATCAACCCAAGCTATGAAGCATTTTGCCTCATGATATTCCTTTCTTTCTTGAAGAAAAAAAAAAAGGCAATTAAACCTAGTCCTTTTTTTCTTTTTCTTTTCCATTCTTTTATTCTTGGAAAATAATGGAGCCTATACCAAAGTATCTACAGTGCCGACATTTCCCAATGACACTATCTCATACGGATATCGAGGCACTGAAGCCTGGGGAGTGGATCACAGATGATGTGATTGACTTTTATTTTAGGCAAGTTTTCAGTACCACCCATCAGAAAAGAGCTGTATCTAATTGCTTTATTGTAGATATCTTAAACACAAGCATTTCCGCAACAACAAGAAATACGTCTATGTACCTGTGACTATCGCCAATCTACTAACCGAAAGAGCAGTAGGTAAGCATTTCAAACCATAGATAAGCAGACCAGTGTCTAATATTCGTGGGGGGGGGCTGTAGATAGTGATAAAAAGCATATCAAAGATCTGGCATCTGATGCCAATGCGTTGGATTTCGAAACCCAGTGCTTGAAGAAACCAAAGTCGATCCGAGTAGCGTTTATCCCGATATTCGGTGACGACCACTGGTCGCTTCTCGTATACCGCAATCTCAAACACCGGCCACTACCGGAATTCCTACACTTCAACTCGCACTTGAACAGCACTCGAGAAAACCACACGCAGTGTGCTCGTACCGCTTTGATCAACCTTCTGTATGTGTTTAGAGAGAACGATCCCAGCATGACCATATCCAAGGAATCGTACAAGCTGGTTATGAAGAACTGCCCGCAGCAGTCGAATGGCAACGACTGTGGCGTTTATGTGTGTATGAATGCGTATATATTGACAAGCCGGCTTTCCAAAGAGGAGAAGGAGGGCCGTGGGTCGCCGTTGCATGCGCTGGCCAAACGGCTATCGCTCTCGTCGTACTCGCCGCCGCTGGGCCGACGTACGGATACCTTGAGCTATTCAGAGAAGAATCCAAACAAGGACCAGAACTTGGAAGAGCTTTTATGGAAGATCAAAGACAAGGATGCGGTCCAGCCGGACGATATGAGGACGTATCTTACTAATGTCATATACAGTGCAACATTCACACGCAGTGCGTCGGCTAGCTTGTAAAAAGTATTGTCTATGGAATATTAATGCGGCGCGCATATTCACGAATATTGGAGGTGAAGCGGTCTTGGATCTGGTGGCCCTGGCCAGCAACAATGCGGAGCATATCGGCAGTGGCGTCATGGTTGCCCAGGATATTTATGTGGTCGGCAGCCTCAGCACCGCCACGGATATCCTTGAACACGGCCAGCGGATTGTGGACAAACTCGCGAGAGACAATGCGCACGCCATGCGGGTTGAACAAGGGCTTGCGCCATCCGTCGGCACACATGTATCCGAGGGACAAGAGCGGCACTGTGCCGTCGCCCTCGCCATTGACAATGCCGATATCGACGTTGCTTACATGCGGCCGATGCGTGCGATCGATCTTGAATGCAGGCACGCCTGAGCTATCGTGCAGATCGTCCATGGTTGCATTTTCGGTCGTGTAGTAGTAAGCGCGCTCGGTGGTGGCGCCATGCCCGTAGATGCAGTATATGGACAGGCCGGGCGCGTTGGGTAGCTGGTGCTGCAGCGGATTGGTCCATACACGGTGGTCGTTTTTGTGGGCTTCCATTTCCTTGGCTGTTCGGAACACGCCAAAGCTGTAGTCGCGATTCAGCAGCCGCAGCTCGTCCCGAGACAGCGCGCTGAATAGCAGCTGTAGCGAGTCCTGCATGGTCTGGTTATGCAGCCCGCTGCTGCTGTCGCTATCGCCGTCAAAGCGAATCTGGCCACCAAAGGACACGTATTGAGGCATATCGGCAGTGTTGTTTGCGGGCTCGACAAGCGTGTTTATGTCGGTGCTGTTGGCGATGGGGTCGTCGGGCGCGCCGTCTAGGTCGCCCCAAATAGCGTTTCCGCCCTTGGGCAGCAGAGAGGGCAGCCCGGTCCAGGAGCGGAAAACGCGCGCCAGCTCCTTGCGGCTCATAAAGTGGTCCAGGAGATAGCTGGCCAGAGGCTGCACGGTTTCCCGCTGCTCGCCAGACAGCAGAGACGCAAGCGTTTTGGGCACGCCCAGCGAGGAGCCAGCCAGGTTGACAACAGCCTCGATATGGTCGTTGACCCAATGTGGGCCGCCATTGCCGCCAGCGCTGGACTCGACCCACTTCATAAAGTACTGGACCACCTGGGACCCCATCGAGTGGGCAACCAGAACGGTTTTCTTGCCCGCGGATCTTGAGATCTCGATGCGGGCTTTCAGGTGGCTAAAGTACTGGTCGCGGCGCTCCAGGTCATAGTAGGATAGCCGCCAGTCGTAGGCGGCCAGCGACATGTCGTTGCTGTCGTAGCCCAGCACGGCCAGGTTCTCGATGGCCTTGCCCCAGATCCAGTAGCCGGTAATAAAGTAGTCGGCGGCATCCAGGCCCTGGGCAGCTCTCAGCTTGATATTGGGCGGGTCCAGGCCCGTTTTCTTGTCCAGCATGATATGCTGCTTCCAGCAGTCCTTGTCGAGCAGTATGGCCTTGAACATCGTGGATGTGCCCCACAGCCGCTGGCGGAAGTACGGGCGCGAGCAGCTCGCAGTGCTCCAGCTTTCAAGCCCCGAGGAGATGATCCCGGGGACCAGAATGACGTTGTGCTTCTTGCTCAGGCCTTCCTGCTTGGCCAGCGACAAGGCAGGCTCGAACTCGCCGGTGGAGCGGGCAGGGTGGCTGTCCAGAGCCAGCAGCTTGGTCATGTCCTGGATAAAGTCGTCGGGCAGCAGGCTGTCGGGTATAATGGACATGACGTCGAGGTCGCCCAGCAGCTCCTGCATGCGGCTAATGTGTGTGTTCTGCGTGGGGTTGACGTAGAGGATGGCTGATAGGGCGGTGAGCACGCCGATGGCTATGCCGGCGATGAACCAGCGCCGCCGTTTTATGCGCTTGGGCGGGTGGACCACCAGCGCGCCGTCCAGCCCGGGCTTTGTTGGCTGAGGGTCCTCGGGCGGAGTGCCGATGGCTGTTGGAGTGCCGGCCTCCCCGTCTTCGCTCAAAGCGGCTGTGCTTTTGCGCTGGCCTCGATGCCGCATCCCCTTTGCTTTAGACATTCAAGCTTTACAGAAGAGAAAAAGTACATGCATAAACCCAAAATCAATAGCGCTGATGGCAACATGCTTTAATCTTTATTAATTTTAGTGTGCATTTATTACACTTTATCTGCATCAGGGAAAAAGGGTTTTTTTTTCTTAAAAGTCACAAGAATGAGCGGTCACACAGCCGAGACAGACGAAGCGCTCGCTTCTGCAGGTAGGAAGCGCCATACACTATAGAGCAGGCGCCTATTGAATCACATGAGAGATTGACGCTAGGATGAAATGTAGGGGAAATCTCAGGGCTGACAGCAGAACAGCAAGGCAGGGTGGATCGGGCACGTGCATATGCGCAGGAGCTCCAGGAAACGGTGTTCAAAGAGATTGCTGAGGCGGAGCGGAGGCGCATAGGCCAGCTGCCCCTGGGCATGGTCCCTGGGCTGGCGGCCGGCATGGATGCCCGGGACCTTTCGGTGATGTCGCGGCTGTACGTGGGGTCGGTGAACTTTGAGCTGTCCGAGGAGCTTGTAGCGCGGGCGTTTTCGGAGTTCGGGCAGGTGCGCAGCGTCAGCATGGCCAAGGACGCCGGCAGCGGGCGGCACAAGGGCTTTGGGTTCGTGGAATACTACGTGCCGGAGGCTGCCATGCTGGCGATGGAGACGATGAACGGGACGATGCTGGGCGGCCGGCAGCTGAAGATCGGCCGCCCCAACGGCTACGATGCGGCGGTAGCGCGCGGCTTCCCGAAGCCGCCTCGGGAACGCATCTACGTGGCCAACGTCAACGGGGACGTGTCGCAGGACGCGCTGAGGGAGATATTCGCGGCCTTTGGCAACGTCACCAAATGCCTGCTGGCAAAGGACCGGCAGGGGTGGGGGTTCATCGAGTACGAGCAGGCGCAGGCGGCGGAGCAGGCGGCCGCGGCGATGAACGGGCTGGCGCTGGCCAACGTGCTGCTGCGGGTCCGGGCATGCGTGGTGGGGGGCCCGCTGGGCGAGCCCAAGTCCAAAGTGGTGGTGCTTTACAATGTCGTGGAGAGGTCGCAAGTGGACGATGAGCTGCCCAGCGACATGGCCGAGGAGGGCCTAAAGTGCGGGCGGATCACCAAGGTTGTTGTGCACCTGGCCGAGGAATCAGATCAAGATTTGCAATCTCAAGTGTGTGTGTTTCTCCTGTATGCCGAGGAAGAGGCGGCCGATAAAGCGGTACGGCTGTTTGATGGCCGCTGGTTTGGTGGCCGCAAGATCTCGGCCTCGTTGTTTGATATGGACCGGTTTCTGTTCTTGACCAGCACCGATACCATGGTGTTTGTTCCTTAGCTCCACAACCTTGATGCTGTGGCGCTGAAATTGAACACCTTGGAAAATCTGCCAGTTTTGCGGTTATCTTTTTTGGGTGGAAACCACAATTCTGGAAGGAAAATACTTTGCGGGACTGACAAGGTTCCCATTCAACAGCAAATGGTGCTGATTGGTGGGGGTGTAGACTCGGGGGGCTAGTCACCCACCCACCCTTGATAAACTGAATAAAACGCGCTATGGAAAGACCTCCTTTGCAACACGCCCAAGGAAGGACCCGCTTTGGCCTTGAGAAAACTCCATCGGTTTAACAGATGAGATTACAGAGAAAGAGGGATACTTGCTGCTATGCGTGAGTTTTTTTTTTTTTCTAAACCTGATGGCCGTTCTTTTTTTTTTTTCATTTCGGCCCCCCTCTTTTTCTCTTAATTGTAGAATTCTCTTCTTTCAAGCTTTTTTAACAGGCTTTAGTTTACTTGGCTTCAAAAGCCTCCTACGAGTTTCTTGCACAAGCTCCACTCTAACATCAGACACCCAAAAGAGTCTCTATAAAGCGGAAAGGGGAAGAGAAAGCTGTAGCAAGGAAAAATAGGCGATTACATTCTTCAGTTATTCTGGCACCCTATTCTTGGATAAGAATAAATTTGTGGTTCTGGGAGAATCCCAAAGGCTTTAAAGTTCCATTCATCTTCCTCCAAACACGAGTGTACTGAACCTATAACCTCCACTTTTAATAGGTTCACCTGCTTTCGGGTTCCACCTTTTTTTTTTCTGCTCTCCCCTCTTTACTTCAGCCTCCCCTTTTGCTTTCAAAAGAGAAGAGACCTTCAGTCCCAAAAAAACACTTTCTCTTTCCCCCCCTCTTCTTTCCTTTCCCGCATATTAACTACCAACTTTGCAACTGTTTCTCTTTCCTTTCTTCTTTTTTGCTTGTTAATGGAAATCGACCAGAGCCCCGAAGAGTACTTTAGGCAGCACGCCGCTGCTGCTCTTCTGCGAAGCGACCCGGATGCTGCCGACGACTCCAAAGGCAAGTATAACCCATGCTTTTACAGCGCGGTACAGGTGCGTTGGCTGGCCAAGCTATTGGCTTATGTTTGCGCTTCCACTCGTATACGCGGCTGGGTCCTTTATTTCCGGGGGAGGGGGGTAATCACTCCCCCTTTCCAACCCTGTATTTTTTTTTTCTGTGCATGCGCCTCGCCTTTTTTTTTTACCTGTACGAGTTCATGCTGCATTTTTTTCCAGCAGGTCAGCCTGTCATAGCACATTTTTTGAGCATGGGTCAGCCACAGCGTACATTTAGTCTCATTTTCTAAAGTTTTTTTTTTTTGGCAAAAGAAAGACCATGCTCTTTTCTGCCAAACAAATTCATAGGGGAGACTTTCAGCATACTGCGTTTTTATATTTCGATTATAATCTTTTAATCCTCTCCCCCCACGTTGTTTTGGTCATTTACTAATTCTGTGCTTTGTAGAGTCGTGGTCTGAAATTGAAGATACCAGCGGCACCGAAGACGACCCCACGGTAATTAAAAAGAAACGCATACTGCGTCACGGCCGTAAGCGTCTTTCTGAAATGCGGGAGCGCTTTAATGCTGCCAAAGCCAAGTTGTTTGAAGAAAAGAAGAGCCAATTGGACGAGGAATGGGCGCAGCTGCAGAACGGAACGCATCCGCAGTACCTCGAGCTTATCGGCCAGATAGACGCACGGTGGACCGATCGGCTTGCCAGAATCGACCTGAAGCTGAGCTGCAACCGGGACCTGGCCATAAACAACTTGGAGGCTACTCAGAAAACCGCGCTGAGCACGTTTGCCGCATCCCGCAGCGAGTTGCGGCAGCGGATGATTCACCGGCGCAAGCGTCGGCTGTGGGCGCTGGCGGATGAGCTGCGTGGGCTGGAGCGGGTAAGCGATGCCATCGCCAACATTGCCTGTCCGCTGTCCAGCCAGGGGACGGACGGGCCCATAAGGGGCACGCTGGCCTCGGACTCGGAGCATCTCGTGGAGCTCCCGGATACCCGGCTGAGCAAAGTCGACGAGGACAGCGATGTCGCGGCCATTCGTGGAATTCCGGCACTGCTGAATAACCCTGATTCAGCGGGCGACACGGAAGCAGGGCAAGGGAGGGATGCACAATATGCGCAAGGATATTCATCTGCATATCAGTATCAAAACGAGGCTGATTATGCTCGTGCATATCAATATACGCAGGCGCAGCAGCCAGTGGCGGTGCCGGCTGGAGACTGTGGATATTACGAGTATCGGCAGGCACAGCAAGGATACTACGGCGATGTGGCTGCAACGGGGTATGCGGGATACCCAGATGGCCGCTACCGGCATGCAGTCAATGCAGATCACCCGTCACAATCACGGGCAGATGCTACCGCGTATCCGCAAGCCTACTACGACAATCCGGCGCCTTCAGCTACCCCGGCGTTGGCACCACAGCACGGCAGTGGTAAGCGGGAGGCAGTAGAGTACGATACGCCTAGCAAGCGGCAAAGAGTGCAGCCGGCAGCATGGACGAATGCGTCGCAGGCCAGGCCAGAGTATGGTAGGGCGGATCCGGGGTCTCAGGCGTACGCGTATAGCCAGCATGCATACTACGGGCATCAGCAAAGCGACTATCAGCAAGCATACTATGGGTCGAAATACGAGTACCCAAGCACATACTACCAGCAGCCCGCGATGGGGTATTCGGGAGCCAATGGGAGCCAGCCCATGTATTATCAGCATGATGCACCCTACTACCAGTCGTCGGGCTCATATCAGCAGCCCGGGTATGCGGCAGACTACCGGCCGGCGAACGGAACGAGCTATTCGGGACTAGAGACCGGAATAGCCATGGGCCAATCCACGACTGACCAGTACGGCCGGTACGCTCAACCTCAGCAGCATACGGGCGCATGGAATGAATACCAGTATGGGCATTCGGGCGTGGGAGTCAAAGCCCCCCAGTATTACTCCCGACAGCCAATGCCAACTGGAAGAGACTACTATGATAATGGCTACTATACAACCACACAGCAGAGCCAGTAGAAAGAAAAAAAACTGTTAGGGCGTTTTAGACTTTATTTTTGTGTAAATTACTTTTTTTTAAATGGATCAGGGTGGAGATAAGCTTTTTTTTTTCTTTTCTATAATTTTTCTATAATGGTGTTGCGTGTAGGTTGTGTTCCAGAGCATTTTTCAGCACCGCTAATGTATGCGGTGGATAACGGGATGTTTTTGGACGAAAGAATCGAGTTGGTAGAGTGCAAACGTAAAGTACAATAAACAGAATAGCCAAAACAAACCACTAAGAATGACTTTGTAGTTGGAACGGGAGATGTAAGTTTCCTTGCAAAAAGCCCACAAGAAAGCAAAACACTAATGTTTGTAGATGGTGAAGCGAGTGGTGGCGGGAGAATTGGACGTGGCGATTTGTGTGACTGAAGGACTGGTGGCTGGAATCGGCAATAATCGGGATACGCAATTGAGGCTATTCGGGACCTACGTGGACTCGCCTTTACGCAAGTATTTAAACTCCCCAGCGGCCTATACGGGAGACTAATAGGTTTATTTGTAGCATGGGCGGTATCGGTGAAGCAGGACTCAAAGTACTGCTCGCTGGACGACTTGGCGTTTGGAGCGACATTTGGGATTAGCCGCAAGGGCAGCGGCAGCCAGGTGATGGCGCAGTACGCGAGCAGCCAGTATGAATGGAAAGAGCCGCAGTTTGCCGTCTTGGGCGACGTAAATGGGCTGATCGAGGGGGTGCAGACCAGCCAGGCGGATGCGTTCTTATGGGAGCGAACAACCATGCAGCGCCATTACAGCCGGCAGCAGGTGCGGTACCTGGGAACCGTGCGCCCCCCCTGGCCGGCCTTTTCGCTGGCGGCGCTGAGCCCGCTGATAAGCGACCACAAGCGGGTCGTGGGGTTTCTGGAGTGGGTGCAGAAGGCCATCGAGGACTTTATGGGCGAGCGGCGGATCGAGTATGTGTGTGAGAGGCTGGGGTATGGAGAAGAGGACGTGAAGGGATGGCTGGAGTACGTGCGGTTCAGTGCCGGCGAGGTGGATTGTGGGAAGATCGACAAGGTGCTGAAGGCGCTGGAGAAAGCCGGCGTGGTGAAGGATCTGGCAGTAAGCGATGTTGTATTGAAGCCCTAATTGATCGCTTTGTTATATGAATGAGAAAAAAAAAATTGGTTGACATCTAAAGCTAGCCAATCACAGGCCGTGATGAAGAAAAACAAGAGGCGTTCTTCTCTTTGCGCAAAAAAAGTGAGTGCATGCGCGAAAAGCCTCATTTTTTTTTTGGGATCTTGTCGCGTTCCTTCTTTTTTTCCTTTATTTTTACACTATCCTGTATTTATTGTTTTATATAAAGAACGCACCCCCCCAATTCACCTTTTTCTCTTTTTGGCATTTGCAATATGGACACACCACAACGGGTGGTAAAACGTGAGCTTCGCAAGAACAACACGGAAGAGGTGTTTGAGACACCAGCCGCTAAGCAACGCGGGCTGCGATCTTATGCGTCGTTTCCGGCACTGCAGACAGACGGGACGTTGAGTTCCAGCGATGAGGCCGCGACGCCCACGCCAACGCCGGCAGTGCGGCTGCGGGGGCGGGTGGGCGGAGACGGGCTGCTGGGATGCCTGACGCCCACCCGAGGCACGTCCGCCGGCGGGGCATCCCCGTCGCCGTCGCCATTCCACCCAGCACGCACGACGCAGCGGCGGCTGACGTTTTCGCCGGCAGCAGCGCTGTTTACGCCGCCGGCAACCAAGCTGGTGCGGCCCGACCCGCGAGTATTCACATCCACCGGGCTGCAGTCGAAGCGGCAGCAGGCGCGCACACGCACAGAGACGCCCAGCAAGACGCCGGTGCAGGAGAGCGGGCTGGGCAAGCACCGCGCATCGACAGACAGCTTGCGGCGGACCCGCAAGAAGCCGCATGTGGGGCCCGAAGAGACGCCGTGTCGGCGGCGGCAGAACACGCTGGTGGACGAGCGGCCGCCGCCCGGGTTCCGCCTGGAGCCACGGGGGCTGCCGCCGGCGCTGGCGCCGCAGCACCAGCAGCTGCTACAAAGCCTGGACGCCGAGCCCGAGCGCCGCAGCGCGCGCTGGTCGTGGGGAGGCAGCGATGCGGCCTCGGTGTCCTCAGCGGCTACCCTGGCCGCGCCGGGGTCTCCCGATGCCCGCAAGTCGCGTGCCAAGCCCGGCGCGCTGTTCGAGCACCGCGACGCGATGGACGTGGAGTTTGGCGACTCTGACGACGAGGACGACGTGTTCCGGGCACGGTCGCCGCGCATCGACGCCGTGGAGCGCCCGCAGATGCCGCAGATTGTGCAGGGCTGCGCAACCAACTACCCGCACTTTCTCACGCGCTCGTACTTTGAGCGTGCCGGCCATGCGCTGCCGTTTCTGGCGCCCGGGGACGAGCTGCGCGTGGACGGCCTGGGATACCTGGACTACTTTGAGCAGCACTTTGAGGTGCTGGGCCGGGCCGGCGAGGGCAACTTCTCGACCGTGTTTAATGCCCGCAGTTTAGACGACGGGCTGGTCTATGCGGTGAAGCGGACTCGCCGCCCGTACGCCGGCAGGGCGGAGCGCGCGCGCCGGCTGCGCGAGGTGGAGATTCTGTGGGCGCTGCCGCCAACCCCCGGCATTGTGCGGCTGGCCGATGCCTGGGAGCAGTTTGGCCACCTGTACATGCAGTTTGAGCTATGCGAGCGCGGGTCTATGGCCGAGTACCTGGACGACTGTGCTGCTGCCCAGATCCCCATTTCTGAGCAGCGGGCGTGGGCGGTCCTGGCCCACGCCTCCCGCGCCCTGTCTCTGGTCCATGCCCGCGGCATAGCCCACCTGGATCTCAAGCCGGCCAACTTTTTGCTGGGCCCTGACTTTGACACCCAGGGCGCCGAGCTTGTCGATGGCTGGCTCAAGCTGGCGGACTTTGGCCACGCAGCGCGGCTGCCTCGCGAGCCTCTGGCCTGGGTGGAAGAGGGCGACCGCCAGTACATGGCGCCGGAGGTCTTGCGCGGCGAGTACACGGCGGCAGCCGATGTGTTTAGCCTGGGCATGATGATGCTGGAGATTATTGCCGACATTATCTTGCCTGAAAACGGCGATGACTGGCATAAGCTGCGGGAAGGCTGCTTTGACGACCCCAGTTTTGAGAACCTGCCGTATTCGGCCGATTTGCTTGAGCTGGTCAAGCTGATGCTGCACCCGCAGCCAGCGCAGCGGCCCTCCATGGCGCAGCTGGCTGCTCTTGAGCAGTGCCGGCTGGCTGGCGACACTCCGGTAGCCAGCGAGGACGAGGAGGACAGCTTTGTGCCCTTGCAGAGGCATCATAGCTTTACGTATACCAGGCCACCGAGACCGGCGCTTTTGCGGTCTGCTACGGCTGCTGAAATCCAGCAGCCTTCCCATCCCATGGTGACCAGGTCTGCTGCCAAGGCCTCGTCGGAAAGCACCGGCCTAATGAGACGTTCCGGTAGTGCTCCTGGCACCGCTCTTTCAAATACCGCCACCACTGCTCACTGATATTAAAAAAAAATCGACTTGAACGGGTCCTTAATTCTGATTGGCTGTCTTTTTTCCCTTTTGCATGCCGATTTATGATTGGCTAACTATTATTTACTCTTGTTTTTTTTTCTGTAATTTTTTAATTGGGAATACAACGAATTAGTGAATTATCGTCAATGCCATAGAAGGATAGTTCGCGATTATCTATATCTAGTGGCAGCCAGGAATCCAGATGAGTGGGCTGGATGAACATGGCAAACGATCGGGTTTTGGCCAGCCGCATGCCAATGGGTCGCAGCTGACGGACAAGCATGGTGCGGATGAGTTTGCGTTCAACCAGAGCCGTTGGCTCTTTTTCCAGATCCTGGGCTACCTGAATGATTACTTGCACCAAGCGGGCCTCCAGGCGGTTGCTTTGCGAGCTCTGGCTTACTGCTGGCATCCCGTGCTTCTGCAAAAGCCTATGGGTCCACGGACACTCGTGCATGCCCTTTAGGTCCTTGGAGGCAGCCAGAGCGTCTCGGGCAAGAAGCAGCAAAAAGTACCGCTCCATCTCGACGCGTTCTGTTTGGGAGATAAGCGACCCATCGAGCTTCTGCACATTCGGTAGATATGCTATTAGGTGCGATCTAACGGTGTCCTCGGGCAAGTCCTGCAGCAGCGGAATCTCGGTGGCTTTGAGCGACTGGAGGCTAGGAAGTTTGTTCAGCTCCTTGATATCCGACCAGCTTCGGATCCCCGTCTGGCTTATATCCAACGACTCCAGGTTGCTAAACGAGTTGCTTGAGATCTCCAGGCGAGTAAACGAGTGGTTGCCACTGATATCCAGAGCCCGAAGATTCTCTAGTTGTCCCAATGAGGAAATATCGGTTATCAGGTTGCATTCCAGTTTGAGTTCCTCGATGGTAGAGGGCAGCTGAGCATCTAGCAGCGAAAGCTGGCTCCATCCATACGAGAGCGAATGTACTTGTAGGCAGCTGGCTATCCGACATACATCTTGCCAGCAAATAAGCGGGGAGTTATCGAGACGCAGCAACTGCACAGGGCTTGCATGGGTGATTTCCAAAGGGGAGCTAAGGGGGTTGGCACTAACGTCCAAAGTATGCAGTTTCGGCAGCTGCAAAAGAATCCTCTCTACCTCTTCCCACCGAGTAATAAAGTTTTGCGCCAACAATAAAGTGGTTACTTTACGGAACTCGCTCAAATCATCAGATTCTAGATGGCCGTAAATTTCCTGGTTGTCTAGACCCAGCACAGTTAGTTTGCCAAAGTCCTTTTGGAAGTTTATGATGGTTTCTAGGCGGGGGGCTTCGATCTTACCCCGATGACCATCAATTGCGGTGGGGAGAAGTAGGTTGGTGTCGAGGATATATCGGGATCGGGCGGCTGATAGTAGGGATTGGCCCCAGTTGATCCGTTGTACGTTGCGGATAAATGACCCTCTTGGTTCTTGAGTATTGTGAAGGCTGCATTTAAAGTATTGCTTGTTGTTTTTGCTTCCGAAATGTTTGCCTAGGCGATCTGCCCATTCTACTCCAAGCCATTCTCCGCTGGTTCCGTCTACTGGTCCTTGGTATCGCACTATCCCTGCATCTCCATCAATAACAAACCATCTTCCGACCAATGATTCCATTATAAACACAATGAGCCTTTTTAAAATAGATATGCTTATTAATGCCTCTCTTTATTCCGTATAATAATGGGTTGCAAGGATTTCTAGTCCACTAGAAAATCAGGCGCGTCTTCGTTAATCAGCAGCTTGTCATGTTGATTCACAATCTGTCGCCGTTTCGCCACAGGTGCACTTGGGTGCTGCTCATTCAGATCCCGTTTCCGAGCACAAGAAAGCGAAGACATTTCGTTAGTTATCCGAGCCAACGGGGATGCATGGTAGTCCGCAAAGCTCTCTCTGCTCAACCCTAATGACGAAAACGGCGTGCTGGTTTTAGTTGCCACTCCCTTCAATGCCGCATCCACAATGCTGCGTGGGTACTCTTCGTCATCGCCACCAGATGCCATCTCCTCCCATAGCTGAGCAAGCTCGTTCACACGCTCTGTCATTGGCTGTGCAACTCCAGAAGGCATCTGAACAGGCTTGACTGAATTGGTGTTGGAAATAGGGAGTGGTGGAATGGCTGAGGCGCCCTGAGAATCTGCACGCATCAGCTGAGCGATCCTGTTTCTTTGTTCGCTGAGCTGTAACCGTAGCCGCTTGAGCTTGCTGATCCGCGCCTCCTGCTGCAATAGCGCTGCATCTAGATCTTGCAGCTGTTCTGATCTATCCGGTACATCTGACGCTGTTTCGCCAGCTGCATCCAGCTTCCATGAAACGTCATTGGCAGTTAGATTCCTACGCAATGTGTTAACGCAAGCAGTGGCCATTTGCGCCAAAACATGAAGATCTACCTGCGTAGTTGCTCGAAATGGCGTTTTATGCTGAACTGCCAGCCACTTTGTCCACTCGTCGGCCATCTGCGGAGCTGGCACCAGTTTGAGATCTTTGCGGCCATCTAGACGTACCGAGTTGGCGCGGTTTTCCATTACTGCCTCGACCATTTCCGTCACCTTGGTGTTTTCCTCCACCCATCCATAGCTCCCTGCCCACAACCTTGCTGCCCGCGTAGCCACTTGCTCTAATTCTTCTTCAATCTCTCCCGATGTTGCGTTTACTTGAGGCACGGCATCCACGTCTGATGCTTGGCTGCCCATCTGTTTGCGACATACACGGAACTGCTCATGCACCCGCTGCTGCTTGTCACGGGCATTCAGTATGCTCTTTTGTAAATCGTTAATAGTCGCTTTCCATTGCTGCTGTGCTTGTAGCCGATCGCGTAAACGCCGCCCATATCTCATACGGCAATTTGCCGTGGCATCCGCCAGCTTTTGTATGGCTTCTTTATCACTCATACTGTTGCAGCTCTCGAGCAAGGGGTGCTTGATATGGCTGGCCCACGCACCGCCTCGACGAAGCACTGTACAAGCAACAAACGTGGTCAATGCCCACAACACCTGTTCAAACCGTATCCCCTTGCATTCGTCAATATACGACCGACGCACCGGAACATCCAAGGGCCATCGGTGGTCCTGGCGCTCTGTCGACTGGTGCCGGATCTCTTCTAACCATTTAAATACATGAGATCGAAAGTCGCGGGCCTGCCTGGCATCTCCAATCGGCCAGCAATCAAAGAACTCTCGTTTAAACCGAGTAGGGTCCAGATGCGTCAGGAGAAAGTGCAATATCAATTCGGACGCTTTCATGTGGTATATTCCGTGTTCAAAAACATGAGCGTCCAATGGAATTCCCGAGTATGCTCCAGAAGTTGCTGATTCAGGGTCAAAGCCCATTGACCGCAATGTTTGCCAGAATCGCAGCCGTTGCTCTTCTACCGACTCGGCCATCTACACTAAAAGAAGTCTGGCTGTTAGCATCTAAAGTTGTTGTCTTGAGTGAGCTTTATGGGTAATGATTTGCTCAGTTTGCGCAGTCTATCGGACAAGTAATGTTGGTGGGTGCCTTTACGAATACAGAAAATAGCTGAAAGTTCAGCTACTTTCTTCAGTATCATGTAGTGGATAACTGTCGCCTATTAAATCCCACCTAAAAATGCATATAGGCTCTCTTCTTCAAAAGAAAGCATATGCATAATTCTTCTTTGCTTTGCGTTCTTCCCTTGTAGTGTCCAGCAGCATTAAAACAGAATGCTGCTAGTTACGGGCTAGCGTATAACTGTGTTGCTTAATTGGTGAATTTGAGCAGTTTGGTCCTTGACGCTGGCAAGCGCAGTTATAAAGAACGTTTGTTTGCTAATGCTGCCGAATAGACGTGTATTTAAAAGCTTGCGCTACATCACGGTAACTCTTGGAAACACGTCTAAATTCAACAAATAACGTACCCAGAGGCTTTATTATAAAAAATGCAATAAACAAAGAGTTATTTTGTGGTTCCTGGTGATCAAGAAAACATATTTTTCTGGAGGTGCTTGCTAACAAGATCAAGAGCATCGATTTTGTTTAACTTTCTCCTTCAGATGAATCGTCACTATTTTGCTCTTGCGGCTGTGCGCTTTCATAGATCTCTTCTGCCAAATACGTCCTTGTTTTTTTGCCCTTAGCTTTGCCATCGCCATGCTCCTTTCTGCTAATAACTGCATATGGCCGCTTTGGCGATTCGCAAGGCGGCTCCAGGCACTCTGTCTCGGCATTAGCTGAAGTAGCAGTGTTTCCGGATAGCTTCAAGTGTATTTCCGACATTGGCGTAAGAACATCTGCTACCTCATCGTCATCCATCAACTCGTAGCCATCTAGAGTTAGCGTGAGTGGTTCAGTGGTTATAGTAATAATACGCCGTTTAAGTTCGTTCCGCAGCTCCTTTACTGTACGCTGCTTGCACACCGTGATAAACTGCCGTTTAGGTAGTGGTGGATCGAGCTTTACAAAGATCTTTATCTTTATTTCGCTGCTGTTGTTGCCCATAGCTTTAATAAACAAATGAAAAATAAAGAAGAAAAACTTTTTTTTTTGGCCTCATCCTCAGAAAAAAACTGGCTTGTTAAGCCAATAACTTTTCAATGTGCTCCATGGCCCATGGGACTAGTGATATCAATAACGCAGTATATTAGTACAATATGCCTTTAAGCTGATAGGGTTTGCTGCAGAATACTTACTCACACGGATAGTGGCAACAACGCTGACAAACGAGAGCACGCCCTTTGCCACGTCCCGACGCATGGCAGCCTGCTGTTCGGGCGTAATCTCGGGAGGTCCTGGCATAAACATTTTTCAAACTACCGCTTAAATGAAGGGAAACGCAAAAAAAGTTTTTCTGCTGATAAAACTTACTTTAGAGCCGAGCCGCGGCTCTGGATGACGTTTGCCGAACCGGCATTCTGGAGGATACAGAAAAAAATTATGCCTCTTGCAAAAGCTGTTCATTCTACCGATACTCAATTTATAGCGAAATTACCCGGGAAAACATAATTGGAATCATTTTGGCTTAAGCGATGAAGATTAAATTGAAGACGTTGCAGCAGAAGGAGTTTCATGTGGAGGTGGAGCCGTCAGACAGCATCGAGGCGGTGAAGCAAAAGGTCAAAGAGTCGCAAGGGTTTCCTGTCGAGACGCAAAAGCTCATTTTCTCAGGCAAGATTCTCAACAACGAGCAGACAATAAAGGAGATAAATATTAAGGAGAGTGACTTTATGGTGGTGATGTCTTCCAAGCCAAAGGCAGCTCCAAAGCCCGAGGCAGCTACGCCGGCAAGCAGCGCACAGCCTGCTCAGACAGTAGCAGCGCCGGCTGCGCAGCGGACAGGCTCAGCTGCCGAGGGAGGAAACGACGTGCCGGCAACCCCGTCACCACCAGCCCGCACACAGGCAGCCAGCAGCCAGGAGACTAGCCAAGCGGCGCCCGGGCAGTCGCAGTTCCTGTCTGGCGAACAATACGAAACGGCAATTAGCAATATGGTAGAAATGGGATATTCGCGTGAACAGTGCGTCAAGGCGATGCGTGCCAGCTTCAATAATCCTGACCGTGCAGTCGAGTACCTGCTTACGGGAATTCCAGAAGCGGCGCTACGGATGGCCGACAATGCTGATGCGCGCAATGCAGCATCGTCACAGTCGGAGCAGGAGCCAGAGGCCGGAAGCGGACAGCAGGCGGGGGCAGCTCGGGAGCAAGGGGCATCAGGAAACCTGTTTCAGCAGGCAGCACAGCAGCGTAGTGCTGGCGGCGGGCAGGGCTCTGGGCAGCTGGCAGCACTGCGGAACACGCCGCACTTTAGGCAGCTTCAGCAGCTGGTACGGGAAAACCCGCAGATGCTGACACAGGTGCTGACGCAGCTGGCACAGACGCAGCCGCAGCTGATGCAGCTTATTGGGCAGAACGAAGAGGAGTTTATGGGGATGCTGCTGGAGGGTATGAGCGAGGAGGAGATAGCGGCGCTGTCGATGAACAGCGGGCTGGGCATGGATGAGGACGGCGAGGGCGGGCCTCAGTATATCCAGGTGTCTCAGGAGGAAAAGGACGCGATTGACCGCCTCGAGGGCCTGGGCTTCTCCCGAGAAATCGTCATTCAGGCGTACTTTGCCTGCGACAAGAATGAGGAACTGGCTGCAAACTACCTGTTTGACCATGGGCATGAGGACATGCAATAAGCTTTTGTAGTGGAAAAATAAACACACTCTATTTGTGGCAGGGGAGAAATCGCTAGGAAACAAGTCTTTGCATTGTCCGTTTTAAGCACTTGGCAGGAACTGACTTTGCGTGTGAACGGAGGTTTTTCTATACAGTGTAAGGGTTCCTTGTGCATCAAGCAAGCAAGATTTGCAGGCCTAGCAAGCTTGAGGTGGAAGGGTCTATTTTTACGGCCGATAAACCTGCTAAAGTTTGAAAATCATATATTTTCGGCTTTCTTGTCTGCTCTTCTTTTTTTTTTATTTCTTGCGTACACTCGCTTCTTTTTTTTTTTACTTGTTTCTTTAGCACACTCTCAATTATTTATATAGAGAAAGCACACATTTACACTCGACACGTTTGCATCTGAAAGTCTGAGGTTGAATCACGCAGTTTGACACGGCATTCCGAACGTATAGTATTTTCCAGTGCCGTTACTATTTCTTTGGGCAAAATAATTCTATTAACGCGGCTAAGCATATATAAGCGGATCGTGACCAGCTAAATATGCCACGCAACAAGCCCGGATTGTCGCTTAGTCAGCTGGGCTTTCGGATGGAAGACAACGCCAGCCCAATACCGGGAATCCCAGGCAGTGCAGCGAATCGAGCAGACTCCAGGGTCGCTTCAAACGGAACAGAAAAGGCAATTCCCATACAGCAAAAGCAACAGCAGGGAGCTATTGGAGGCTCCTCGCAGGGTAATGCGGGCAGCCAGACAGGGCAGTCGGTCTTGGACTTTAAAGACTTTGTGGATCCGACGGGCAAGCTGAGCTTTGAGGGCAAGGCGGTGATCAGCGCCAACGGGGTGGACTTTAGCAACGGCAAGAGCTACCAGATATCGATGTCGCAAATAAAGGTGCTGGAGGTGCTTGGGCGGGGGCAGTACGGCGTTGTGCATAAAGTGTTCCACCGCCCGACTCATGTGACCATGGCGCTCAAGCAGATTGGGCTTGAGCTGAACGAGCGGGCGCTGCAGCAAATCATAATGGAGCTGGACGTGCTACACAAGGCGCGCTCGCCGTACATTGTTGATTTCTACGGAGCCTTTTTTGCCGAGTCGTGTGTGTACTATTGCATGGAGTATATGGACTTTGGGTCGCTTGACCGCCTGTACCCCTCCGGCATCCCCGAGGCCGTGCTTGCCAAAATAACCCTGTCTGTCGTTAAGGGTCTGCAGTTTCTGAAAAACAAGCTCAATATCATGCATCGTGACGTCAAGCCTACCAATATCCTGGTTAACAAAAAGGGCGAGGTCAAGCTGTGCGATTTCGGCGTTTCGGGCGAGCTGAACAAGTCGCTGGCCAAGACCCACGTTGGCTGCCAGAGCTATATGGCGCCCGAACGCATAGTTGGCACCGGCGGCCCCGAAGGCTACACAATCCAATCCGACGTATGGTCGCTGGGCCTAACCATCATCGAGGTTGCTACTGCGAGGTTCCCTTATGACACTGCAGGCTTTACCAACATTTTTGATCAGATCAATGCCATAGTCAATGGTGATCCGCCCAAACTGCCCAGCTCTCGCTACCCGCCCGACGCCTGCGACTTTGTTGCCAAATGCCTGGTCAAAGAGTCCAAAGACAGACCGAATTACCAAAAGCTGCTTGATCACCCGTGGCTGGTCGAGGCCGAATCAAGTGAGGTGGATATGGAAGAATGGGCGTCTCGTGCCCATGCACTGTTTTTGACTCGCAACAACACGTCAATCTCATCCAAGATGCCGCCGCCAGCAAGGCCTCCTCAATAGCAAAATAATATATAAATTTATTCAATGTATAAATTTAAAAAATATTCAAGCCGCTATTCCTTTTTTACAGTGACGTGTACTGTATTTATATCGTCTTTAAATTCCTTCAGAGGCTTGCTATCATCCACATCCTCGCCTTTGATTTCAATAGGGTCATTTCGGCCAACGCACTCCAGAAATTGAAATAGCTTAACGTTGTCCGAGGCTATATATTTCGTGCCATCTTCAAACTCAACAAATATCTTTTCGCCAACCACAAGTTTTGGATCGTTTCCCGAAGCAAACAGCTCTTCAAGTTCCGATTCTGGATTGAAAACTCTGCTAGTATCGTAACCATTGTCACTCCTTGCACCATAGTCATTGTTGGTGCAATAAAACACTGGGTCGGATAAGCCATTTAGCATACTCTGCTGTTCTTCATTTAGATGGTCTCTTAGACTATCTGTTTTATATTTTATATTACTAGTGCTAGGAGTACCACCATCTGAGATTGTGATTCCGTATAGAGTCATAATTTAAAGAAAAAATATGTAGAAAAAGGTAGGAAAATGATGTACTTTTTATAGGGCTACATAAACCCTCTTCCCTGAAGCTTTATTTAGTAGTTTTTCCAAGCATTAAAGATGCTAAACCGCGGACTTTTATAGTGTCCTTTTTCCAGCGCTGCCTTCGGCTATAGATCCTCTTTTGCACAAAGTAAAATGGTTCTTTTAAAATGCCATTTTAACAAGTGCGGAATTGTTTAGCCAAAAAAAAAAATTATTTTCCCATCTTTTTGCATTGCTGTCTTTTAAGCTGCGCTTGATTTACTTTAGAACATGCTCGAGTTTTTCTTTTTACAAACCCTAGACATTAGAAAGGCTCCCCTTTTGTTCTTTTGCAGAGCAACGGACATGTTGTAGCCAATCGGAGCAATTTATTTCTCGCTGCCAGAGAATGTTGACTGCAACTGCTTAAAATGTTCAGTCAATCCTTATTGTGATTTTGCTGGCCACTAGAGCTGCAAACTATCTTTGGCACTGCAGCATACTCGTATATGTCCAAGGACCTTTTTGGCATAAAAATATATATCGATTCTTTCTTCTCGCCCAATGCAACTTTAGTACCAAATTCTAAAATAAAATATACCAAGCCATTAATAGATGCTTGATATCCCAATGGCTTGTTTAAAATAAATTCAAGCAAAACCTCTTCAATAGGAATAGCATAAATATAAATTTATTCAATATACTACTTTCTGTTTTGAAACCTAGATTGCCAATAAGACATTTCCTGAAATAAAGGCATGCTTAACAAATTTTCATATATTTGATGTTTAGATACATACAGTTTTGTAGCAATTGCATGATCTGTGTCACTATGTATCACCATATTAACCTAATCAACCAACATATAGGTGTAATTTACCAGGCTCAGAGTGGCCAAAGTAACTAGGAGAGTCGCCACGTTTTTCAGTAGTGATCGCAATATTCACCTTACCACCATTCGCCAAGTCTCCCAAGAGAACACGCCATTTATCATTGCTGTCTTTACCTTCAGCATTGAAGTATTCCTCATCAGCGCCAAAGTTAACATAAATATTACGCAGTCGTGCATTAGTATTTGTAGCCATAGTTGAACTAAGGCTCATTTGGATAGCGTCATACACATTATTACTCGCGCTTGTAATAACTTCCATACGTTCACCAGCTGTAAAGATATATTATGAATTGCTATTGAATAGGCATGCAGCTGCAGCATCTAGTTTGAATGTTCTATAACCATTATCCCCCTTCGATATGACCTTGACTAACTATACCATTATCAGGGCAATAAAGCACTGGACCTGTAACACCACTAAATATTTCCTTTTACTTATCACTTAGAGAATCTTCCAACATTAACGAGCCAAAATAGGCAAAGTTATTAGAAGCACAACCTCCTCTGTGCTCAATTTCAGTCTTTTTACTCATGGTTTAGAAGTAAAATAGCATACTGTTAGCCAGAATAATAATAATAATAATAATAATAATAATAATAATAATAATAATAATAAAAGGCTTTTTATAGCTACACAGACATTTTCTAAATGGCAAATAATATTATTTCTTTAAAACCACAAACTGTTCTTTTCAGCAATATATGATTTGCCTCATATGCACTTTTTTGTTGCGGTTGGTGTATTTTTTTTAGCCAAAATATCTATTCTCCCATCCTTTTTAGGCGTTTTTTGGACTTGTTCTTTTAGGATGTTTTCTTTGCATCAAACAGGTTTAGCCTACTAAATTGTATGCTTTGCTGGCCGACAGAGCTATAGCCAGTTTTAGATGCTATTGCATATTTATGTGTCTGAGGGTTTTTTTTAGTAAATGATATGCATTAAAAATATGTCATTCCATTAATATGTATAAAGCATAAAAACTCAGCTCAACGGCATTCCCCACGCACCTACCGAGCGGCTACGTCTACGCGGACCAGCTCGTTTGAAACGACGAGAGCTGCTGTTGCCTGAAGGACCTAGTCCCAAATCAATGTTGATTTCCGCATTAGGATCAAACACAAAGCTGCGCACCGAGCTTGAAAGCTTCTGAGAAGCAAACTGGTTAGCTTGCTCAAATGTGTTCTCAGAAGAAAACCGAGGTGCAGGTAGCGTTCGATTAAAGTCCAGCGCCGAACCGCTGCGAGGCAGAGGAGAACGGCGCCCTAGCGAGCTTGTAGGGGACGATGAATAGCTGCCGCTGTTGCGTGTAGGTGTGGTTATGCCTAATGCGCCTGTGGATGGCAGCTTGAGCGATTCGAGCAGCTGCTCGGCTGTCATATCCTGCGAATCAACAACTGACTGTGTCCGTGACCTGCGATCGCTACGAGGCGGCCAATGCATAGATGCGGATTTGGCATTTGCTTGCGAGGAAGGTAGTGATTCGGCCGATTCGTGCAAATGGCGACGATAGCCAGTAAAATACCCAATGCTGGAGCCTTTGGATGAGCGGTAGTCGGTAAGGCTGCCGGATATCGGTGGCTTTGAAGACCGTGTAGGTGTTATGTTGGGCTGCGACAAGTGCAAAGGATTCGAGTCTGCAGGCAAGGATGAGGAGCTGGCCGTGGTCTCAGATAGTGCCACTGCAGTGGACATGGATTCTTGGCTTGAGGAGAAAAACCCACCGGCAATGCCCGTCAGCGGAGATCTGCGGGTACGGCGAGAGCTGCTGCTGAGCACAAACAAGTCGGTCATAGAATCGCTGACAGCTTCAGATGGCAATGAGCTATGGCTGGATGCTGCTGATGGCGGTAGCTTATCTGGTGTTGCTTCCATGGCCAGCAGTGATCCTGAACCACGGCTCTCAGAGCCAACTTCATGAGCGGATAAAGCCTGAAGAGATGCTGCTGCTGCTGGTGGTGGCGATGGAGGCAGCTGGCTTGTAGCTGATTCGGAATATGCTGGCAAAGTATTTGGGCGGCGTAAAATGCCTAGCGCATCCGAAGCAGGCATATGGCGAGCCACTACTGGAGACTGCGTGTCGCTGCCCTGCTGCTGCTGCTGCTGTGAGCGGCTTATATTGGTGACAGAAGGAGGTATCGGGGGGAGTGGATGCGACTTTGACAGCTGTGCCAAAGAAGCGGCCAGGCTCTGGACAGGCGACTGGCTTCCGGACAAGTTGGCAGATGGTGGATCGGGCGATGACGTGTCCAGCACAGGCGAGCGGACAGAAACGGTTGCTCGAGAATCCGAGCGTCTCAGCGTAAGCCGTGAATCAGGACGATCGGTCTGGATACGCGCCATTTGCTCGCGAATAAAGTCAGCTGCTTGCTGCAGATACTTTGCCTGAGTGCGCTTCAGCTCAAAGCCCAGAGCCATGGTAGTGTTCTCCATGCTGCGTTCAATTTCCATAAGCTGCTTAAAGTAGTCGGCTTCGATGCTGCTGTCTCGCGTCTCTACATACTGCGACTCTATAAATGCCTGGTCGGAGATTTCCATATCGTTCTGGGGCTCTTTGGCATGCTCGGCTGCCAGAGATAGCAGCTCACGCTCATCAACACCCAGAGACTCCAGCTTGTGCTTGTAAGCCGTGCAGCGATTCAGCAGATCTGAGACCTGCGCTGTTAGCTCGTCGCATTTGGCAGCATGCATCGATTTCATTTCGTCAATTTCGCGGCTTACGCGCATGTTTGCCAGCTCCAGCTTGCTGCGCATGTCATCGGCAAACTTTTTGTGTGCAGCCTCCTTGGCCTCTGCGTGTGCGGTAAGCTGTTCTATTTCGGTTGTCAGATCCTGGTTCATCAGCTCCAAGTCAATCACCTGCTCCTGGTACTCGCTGATCTGGTTGGCATGGCCCTGGCGCAGCACGTCCATCTGCCGCATCAAGTCCAAAACTGCCTCATCGCTATGAATCGTATTTTTGGGCGTCTGCATGCCGCAAGACCGGGTGGCAGGCGTGTTGGTCTGCACGCTGGCGGTGCCGGTTGGCGATGGCACGCCTGAGGAGCTACTGGGCCGTGAGTGTCGCGAGTACGGCTTGGGCAGCGCTTCGTTGGACCGCCGAGCTAGCCGAGGCTCGGGTTTGTTGGGAATACGCGCATGCGTAAGCACAGGTTGCTTTTGCACAGACTCTTCGGCCGCAGTCTGCGCGCGTGAGCGTGGAACTATACGGGTGGAGGGCAGCGGCGGATGGTGTATAGCGTGGGTAACGGATGTGGTGATCCGAGGCGTTGGATCAAGGCCTGGCGAGCTGTCGTATGCTGCTGAGGACGTGCGTGTAGGAGTCGGATACCACGACGTTGCTTTAGATGGCGGCAAGTTGTCGTTGCTTTTTTTGAGTAGTGCGGGTTTAACTTCAGCCAGCCGGGCTGTCGAGCGCTTAAAGCTGCGCTCGGACGTATCAGAGCCCTTGGAGTCTGGCGGTGCATTGGAGTTGGAGCGCCCGGGCTGGCTGGCGTTTGGCGCGGACTGAGTTGATGTGGCGGCTGCCATGGAGCGTGCTCGCTGCCGCTCAATAAACTCTATGATATGCGACCGCTCAGCACTGATCCCCAGTGGTGCCGCAGAAGCTATTTGTGGAGCTTCGTATGAGCTGGTGGGCGTTGCTGGCCCTTGCCTTTTGGAGTCGGCCTGCATAGGCCACGGCTGCGTGCGTGTTGCTGGCTTTTTGGGCTGCTGCTGTGATTTTATATCGACAAAGTCGCGAATGGCTGCATTGCCCAGCTCGCTGGTAGCCAAACCACGTGGCTGCGAAGTAGCTGCCGAACTTACGCGCTGCTGAGCAGACGACGTATGGCCTACTTCTGCACGCAACAGTTGCGCAGGCGGCTGTGTGCTGGCGCTGTCCACATACATGCTGCTTACACGTGGTCGAGCTGGCGATGTTTGCGTTTGTTTTCGTGGTGCAAATAGAGCAGATGGTGAACTGGGCGGCGAGTCGCTGGCTGTGTATGCTCGAGGTTTTGTACGTGCAAACCCGCTGTCTGCTAGCGAAAGCTCTGCTGGCGGTGGGAACTGCGTAGGGGCTTTAAAGTGTCGCTGCTGCTGCTGCTGCTGCTGTGTAGAAGGCAGAGAGTCACGGCTACCGCTGGGTCCCAAGACACTGCTGCTGGTTGGTGTAGTAGGCTGCGAATGCCGTACGGCACGCATGACTGGGGATGGAGGCGTTTGCGGCCCTGCATTTCGCGGCTTCTGCAAAGGTGCCTTGTTTGCCGGAGCAGCATCGACGTTGAGTGTCTGCCCTCGCGATGGGTTCTGGTAGGGGTCAAAGTAGTCGGCAACGGCAAAGCGCATTTGCTCGCTGTCGCGTCCCGACGACTGAGGCCGGGCGCTTTGCTGCTGGGCGGCAAAGTGGTATTGCGCCTGGTACATTGCCGTAGATGGCCGGGCCTCTGCTGGCGCTCGCCGCTGGTCTGTTGGCTGCTGGACATGTGATCGGGCCCACGACTGCAATGTGATGCCGGAGCCGGACGTGTGCCCGTAGTCTGCCTGCTGGAGCGCTGGTCGTGTCAAGTGGTTGCTTGACACTCGTCGGCTGCGTGTGGAACTCGGTAAGGCTTTGTAGCTTGCCTGCTGACTGTTGTACATAGTTTAAATAAGGTGCAAAATATAAAATATGAAATGCAAAAGTAAAAAGGGAAAAAATAAACGCATACAAAACACAAAGAAAGTGCTTGTGTATACAGCCTTTTTGTGCTTTTCTCAAATAAGTGAATCGAGAAGCTCGGCTGCAGTTACCTCCCCTATCGCTTCGGCCTTGTTTACTAAAAACAAGCTGCAGAAAACAGGGAGGATACACAAGTATTAAACACCGCTACTATGGATGTCTGAGTTTTAAAATAATAAAATGGCAAAGGTGTGGGAAATTCAACGTCAATTTAAGGTCTTTAGACAGTAAAAGAAGGTAGAAAGTGAAAGTAAAACACGGATGACCAGCAGAGATTAAACCAAGCAGCACGATAATTTACCTGTATGCTCCTGCCTTTGTTCTCTGCATTGTGTGGTCGCTTTTGGGGTCCTTTTTTATGTGATTGCTCAATTACAGGTGTGCGCTTTTGACTTGTTAT
This sequence comes from Coemansia sp. RSA 1250, assembly GCA_027578955.1. Classification (NCBI taxonomy): domain Eukaryota; kingdom Fungi; phylum Kickxellomycota; class Kickxellomycetes; order Kickxellales; family Kickxellaceae; genus Coemansia; species Coemansia sp. RSA 1250. The sequence continues at coordinate 42,408 of JANBTS010000072.1, forward strand.
ATAGGCTGCCAAGCCGTCGAAAGTTAACCACTACAGGGCCTCGCAGCCGCTTGCTTTTTAGCCCGATCCTCCTTTGAGATGGGTTTAAAATACTTGGCGTGATAATGGGTAGAAGCGGGAGGGTCTTCCAGCAGCCCGGAACTGTAGTGCTGATTTCTAGCCCTCGTCTTTAATGATTGCCCTCTTTAAGGATTGCTGGCTGCTTGGCTCACAGTTGGAGCGCTTCATATAGATCGCACGCTGGAGCGGATTACTAGAAAGATGTCAAAATTTATCCATAGAGCCTGGGCGCTGCTCTATGATTTGCTGGGCAAAAATAGAAATCCCCCGTTTTCCCCCTCCCTTCTCACTAGCATTTTTTTACTTTCTCTCTTTTTTAATACTTTTGTACAATGGCACTGGCAAAGTCCAAGCAGGCGGTACTGCCACGGCCCACGCAAAGTGCTCGACGTACAGACGACTCTGCAAAAATCGGTGCATGCGATAGCGATAACGCAGACGATGCAGAAACTACCAACGGTAACGCTTCCACTGCATCCAAGGTAAGACCTTAGAGCCCCTATTAGCTGCAGCTTGTGGTATTTAACAGGAGTATGGACATGTGTAGCCTAGTGACCAGAGCAAACCCCGGGCAGCGCCAGCACGGACAGCAGCCGGCAAGGCATCGGCGACACAGGGCAAGCGGGCAGCTGGGGGTATGAGAGTGCATGCCCAGCCAGTAGTTCAGACAGCGCCACATCCGCCGCATGCAACTGCCACAGTCGGAACAGGACCGCCGGTAGCCACATTTGTTTTGCCTCCGCCGCCACTTACAGACAGCAACCTCTCGCTTACGCGCATCATCGAGGAGTACGGAGAGCAGACGGACTTGCTCAAGCTGGTGCTGACAGCCAAAACAGAGCAAGACCGGGCGCGCGCCGAGTACGAGCGCAGAGTGCAGGAGGAACTGCGCTTTGAAACACGGCGCGTCGAGTTTGAGATGATGCTGCACAGCAATTATTTCAAGCAGCAGGAACAGCAGCAGCAGCAGCAGCAGCAGCAGATGATGGCCCATCCGCAAGTCCATAGAAGCGACCTGGTAGTGCAGTCGCCAATCGGTAAGCACAGCAGCAAAGAGGCTTTCCTCTGCTATTTCATGTCAAGCCATTGTCTAGACGCATTGTGTATATGCTTTCTGGCCATGGCAAATGTGATGCTCTCCGATTTGTACATAGCTAACCATTATGTGCACTTGGCCATGATGTCACTTGTGCATTCATTTACCATATAGGGCCCATGACACACGCATCTCGGCCACAGCAGCAGCAGCAGCAGACAGTACCGACAGGGCACGTAGTAGCGCCGGGCTCATACGCTATGCCTGTGGCACACGACCTCAATCAGGCACGCTCCTACCACCATCCAGACACGCCCGGCGGCCTGGACGGTCGCAACGCGCAGAACCCATTTGCGTTCTTTAAGATGCCCCTGGGCCCGCATGTGCACCACCCATCGGCATACGCAGCACATGGCGAGAAGGGCAACGCTGGCAGCTCACAGCATGCCAGCGCAGCCGCGCATCCGGCAGCAAATACAGCACCGCGGGCAAACGGTGGAAGCACAGCCAACGCGACGCTTGGCAATCGGCGCCCCGTGCCGCCAGCAGTCAGCGGGCTGTCGGTGCAGATCGTGGACGGCGATGCCAACAAGGCCAACGCGCCACACTCTGCGCCTGTGGACGGGCCGGAACAGAAAAAGCGCAAGGTGTCGCATGACGAGGTGATTATGGCTCTGCGGCGCAAAGTTATGAGCAAAGGCACGCAGTGGCAGCAGCATTCGGCTTCGCAGTCAGCGCTGCAGAAATCCATGGCGCCGCGCCGGCACCACGCGGCGCACCAGAAGCACCAGTCGGAGGACGCGTCCAAGCTGCGCCGGTCGTCATTGGCCATCATCACCAGAGCCGACAGCACCGACGACATGGCGGTTTCCGAGTCATCGTCATCCGAGTCATCGTCCTCTTCATCTACGCCCCTATCGGCAACTCAGCATGCAGCCGAAACTGCCGAGCCCGTGGAGAACTGCACTCCGAACGTTAAAGACGGCGGCGATAAAATGCGCGTGTCGTCGATATCGCTTCTTATGGATCAGGAGGATGCTCCTCGAGTGCCGCCTTCTGGCGAGCAAGACAAGAGCAGCAGCCGGTAAACTGCTCTCTAGCGTTGTTTTTTCACTATGTAAGTTTTTATACCGATTTCTGTTTCTCCCCCCCCCTTTGCATTTTATAAAGCGCTGCTCCACAAACAAGCCGAAATGTAAATATCCTGATAGGACGGAATATCCAGCGCAGCTAAAAAGGAATGGCAGATGGATCTGCTTATGGTCTGACCGGTCCTGAAAATCCAAATCTATTAAAGCGACCCAAGTCAGATCTTCCATTTTGTTGTCATTATCTCAAGCATCGCTGGATTTGAAGCCGCGTGACCTTGTGTAGAAAATGATAATGGAACCAATCACAAGCGCTAAAAGTTTCCTTAAACGTTGTTTTCCTCTTTCCTTCTCCATTCCTTTTTTTTTCTGTTACTGCGTTTTTGCTTGTACAGCATTGGTATAGTCTGAAGAGGGACAGTCTTAAGGGGATAGCTTTACCAGAGAAGTCTATATCTCTCCCTCTTTTGCGCTTTTTAATCTCTTGGAAAGTGAGGCGTATCTACAGCTTTTTTTTTTTTTTTACCTAATTTTTCGATTGATTGTTCTCTTATTCTCGGAAAAAAAAGACCGTTTGTGGGGTTTTTAAGCAAATCCGCTTTTGGCACGCACAAGTTTAGCCTTTAAAGTAAGACACCAAAAAGAATGCAACTTGTGTAAACATGCATACTTTCTTTTTAAAGAGTGCATATTGCTAATCCACCAGAAAAAAAGCCGTTTGCTTCTTTCTGAAACAATTTTAGCTTTACAAATCCACATTTAGGGAAGACAACCCCAAGGATGGCAGTTGGGCGGCTATCAGTGGTGATAGAGAATAAGGAGCGGCGAGACGAGTATGTTTTGGATAACACATGCTGGCGTATGGAGACGGCAGGCAAAGAGCCGCCGCTGCTACGGCCGATCGGCAACCGCGGCGTATGGGGCGCGGTGGCGATAGACGATACGGAGATTCCGGCGCAACTGGGAGTGGTCCCAGCGTACATGGGGCCACAATCAGAATTGCAAGTGAGCGTATTCAGCAGCGGGTCTGAGCGGGAGCATGACGGGCTGTCCGTGGCAGTAAGCGTGCAGAGCAAACACGAAGCAGCCAGCAGCCAGCATGTGGACGTGCGGCAAGCAACAAAGCCAGACACGGTCCGGGCGCAGTGGCGGGCAGACAGCAGCACGTTGCGGGGCCGGGCCGGCATAGTGACAGTGCAGATAGCCGGGCATGCGGGGAGCCGGGCAGCCAGCTTTGCGTTTTATGCGGGCGCAGCGGCAGTGCAGCCTCAAGAGCCTGCCCAGGAGGCAGTTGTGGGAAGCGAGCATGTGTTTGGAGAGATGCTGCAGCACCATGCGCAGCGTACAGGCGAGACCGAGCGCGCGCAGCATCCGCTGTTTGGGCGGTGGGTAGGAGAGGACAGCCCGCAGTTCCGGCAGACAATATCGCTGATGGAGAGCCAGGCGCAAGCCAGCCGCGCCCAGTACAAAGAGATCTCACGGCAGGCCGGGGCGCTGGGAGAGGCAAGCGAGCAGTTCTTGCGGGTGCTGGATGAGGCCTTGGGGGCGGCAGAGGCCCTGGCAGTGGCCCGGCCCCTGGTGCAGACGTTCCTGGAGCCGCTGCGTAGAGACGTAGGGCACCTGCTGCGGACAGTATGCGGGAACTGGGACGCAGTGGTGGCTACGCAGGCGCGGAGGCAGTACGAGGGCACGTTCCGGGCCCTGGACGAGCGCAAAACAGCCTTTGACGCAGCCTCCGCGCAGTTCTACAGCGACATGACAAAGCATCTCAAGGCCAAAGCATCGCGCGGAGCCGAGCGGCGCGACGAGGCCTTTGAGCGCAGCCGCATGGCGTTCGACGGCGCCCGCTGGGCGTACTTCCTTGAGCTATGGACAGCCACGCACGGGTGGTCTGCGCTGGAGATGTTTGTGGCCATGCTGACCTGGGCAAAGTCTGTGGCGCGCGCTCATGAGTCCGCGCAGCTGCAGACCGGCGCGCTGGCGTGGCTGGTGCAGCGCGTGCCGGCGGCCTGCGAGGAGGCGCGGCTGCAGAAGAGCGAAAGCACAGAGTTCCAGGCATTTGTGGAGAACCCGTATGGCGGGGTGGTCCGGGCGCATGCTTTGACTCCCACCGACGGGGCCCCCGAGAGCTCCGAGTACGTGCGGGTATCGTTGGAGAGCCTGGACCAGGCGCCCGTGCAGCTGCAGCGCCCGCCGCCTATGCGCCAGTCTGCGTCGACCAGCAGCGTGGCTCTGCGCCTCTCCACCGAGTCGCAGACCGCGCGGGCTGCCAGCGGATCGTCGCTGGACCTGGCCCGGCAGCTGGCATCGGTGTCGCTGGGCCGTCCCTTGGATATCCCGCCCAGCACGCTTTGCAGCGAGCAGCTGCAGCGGGACGGCGTGCGCGAGGGGGTTCTGTATGCGCGCGTGTCGGCGCACGGCAGCGACGCACCGCGTATACAGGCAACCACGGGGCGCAACATGCGGGCGGCAGCACATAGCGGGTGGCGGCAGTACTGGTGCGTGGTGCGGAACGGCACTTTCCGCAAGTTTTCTGGCTGGCGGGAGGGCCGGATGGAGCCCCGCGGCGCTGCCTTGGACTTGAGCCTGGCCACTGTCCGGGTGCTTGATGCTGATTCCAAGCAGGCCGGCCGCCGCCGCTTCTGCTTCGAGATCATTACTCCCGCATATTACGGCGTCTTCCAGGCTGCCGGCGCCGCCGAAATGTCTGCCTGGGTGGAGGTTCTGCGCCGTGCCATTGAGCTGCGGCTGCTGCAGGGCGATGCGCCGCGGCCGTCCACTTCCAGCGACGGCGCGTTGCCGCCGGGCCGCCGCGCTGCCGCGCGCCTCAGCCGCATGTCGCAGCTGTCGGACTTTGAATCGGTCACGACGCTGGCGTCGTCGCTGAACGAGTCTAGCGCGTCGGTCGCGTCGGCGCGCGATGACGAGGCGGCACGGGGGCTGAGAGCGCCGATGGCGGCCCTGCTGCCGATGCTGCAGCAGGACGAGGCCAACGAGCGCTGCGCCGACTGCGGCGCGCCTCACCCGGACTGGTGCTCGCTGAATCTCGGCTGCCTGCTGTGCATTGCCTGCTCCGGCGTGCACCGCAGCCTCGGCACGCATGTCAGCAAAGTGCGCAGCTTGACGCTTGACGTCACGTCGTTTACCCCCGTGGCAGTGGCACTGCTGCTGGCTACCGGCAATGCGGTCAACCGGGCTGTGTTTGCTCCTGGCACTGTGCCTTCGCAGCTGCAGCAGCCCACTGCCGATAGCCCGCCGCATGTGCGCCAGCAGTTTATTGCTGCAAAGTATGTGCGCCGTGCCCTGGCCGACCGCTCATGGCGCGCCGAGGGCCGGCTGGCGCATGAGATGGGCCTGCTGGTGCCGCCGCCCGTTGCTGAGTGGGACCGCCGGGCTGCCTCGGCGCTGCTGTTTGCTGCTATTTCCGCGGGCGATGCTGCCGCTGCCTTGCGTGCGGTTGTGCTGGGCGCTGACGTCAGCAGCACTTTTGCGGACAGCGTGGGCGAGCATCAGCTCTGGGCCCCAATTACACCGCTGCTGGCAGCGCTGTTTGGCATGGGGCAGATTGTTCAGCTCATTAATGCCGAGAGCTCTGGCCATATGAGCGATAGTACAAACGCGTCCAGTCGCCCGCAGCTTGAGATCGCCGAGCTGCTGGCGCTTAATGGAGCCAGCGCAGGTGCCCAGGACAGCGCTGGCCGTTCAGCATTGCACTGGGCGTGCGTTGCCAACAGCGCGGCTGCCGCAAAGATGCTGATAGACAAGGGCGTGGACCCGCTGCTCCGCGACTGCAACGGGCAGCGTGCAGCGGACCTGGTCGCTGAAACTCACCATGCTGTGCGGGCGGTCATTCTGCCGGCTACGCAGCAGGCCGAGGAGCGCCAGCGCCAAGAGGCAGCTCTGCAGTGGGATGCGCCCAGCCCTGAGCGCTCCAATGGACGGCCGCTGCGTCGGCCAGGCAGCATGGGCAGCATTACCGGCTCCAGCCAATGGAACGCGCCCTCCTCCCGCAACGACAACCCGGTCATCAACGTCGCCCGCCGGTTTACCCAGTCGCTGGCTCCAGCGCTCTCGGGCCCCTCGTTTGTCTCGCGCATGAGCGTGTCCACAGAGCGGCCCAGCCTGATGGAGCTGAGTGCCGGGAGCTCCGGCGGCGCCGATTCGCGGCGTGGTCCGCGTGGCACCGGCGGGGCGCTGGGGATCCAGAACATTCCTCCGGCGCCTCGCGGGGAGGGCGGCGGCTGGCTGTCGGCACTGGGCCCCAATAAGCGCGGCCGCCGCCTGACCAATGGCATCCGCGATCTGGGTTCTCGCATCGGCGGCCCCTCACGCAGTACCGATGGCATGGCTACGATCGACGAGGCGGCTCCGATGTTGCCGACCATTCTGTCTGCAGGCATCGAGGATGACGAGTCGATGCTGGAAGTGCTGCTGGAAACCGGCGGATCGCCAAATGAGCAGCGGACCGGTGGATCGTCCACGGCGTTCTCTGCGCCCAGCACGCCTGCCCCCACGGTTGCTGCCAGAGGATCGGGCGTGTCCGTCAGCCCTCTAGCGCGTGGCGACCACGCTGAGCAGCGCCTGTCGCGCCACAGCAGCATGCGCTCGACTCGGTCTGGCAAGCCGCAGACAGAGTCTCCGGTGAAAACGTCCTCTCTGCCCTACTACATGTTTGCTACGCAGGGTCAGGGCACCAGCCCCATAAAGCTACGGAGCCATTTGGATATCTCCAGCGCCGGCAGCTCCTTTGTTGATGTGCGGGAAGCCGATGTGCATATCTCGCCTTTGCAGGTAGCTCAGATGCCAGCAAGCGACTACAGCGGCAATCCTCAGTCTAACCGGAGTCGTACCAGTCTGGCGCTCTTTTCCTTTGGCGGCGACGATCCTAATGACCGCAGCAGCCTGATGGCCAAGCTGATGCCCGGAAATGGCCATAAGCCAGCCATGGATCCATCCGAAAATAAGCGCAGCTCCCGTATACTGCTCCGTCGAGGCACCACTGCGTCAAACATTCTGCGCCCGTCGTCTAGCGCCGATGGTCTGTCGAGGGCCCGGATGCACGCGGAAGCGCGCCCGCCAACCAGCAACGATGCCGGCTTGCGGTCAAAGCTCCGTTTGCTGCCCAAGTCTTCTCGAATGGCCCTGCATGGCTTTTTTGGTCGCAGCAAACAATCTGTTCATCATGAATCTGAAGTTTAATCCCCTACTGTGTGCGTTTCTATTGTTACTTTTTTCTTTCTCCGCTTTTTTTCTCGTATTCTCCCTCTTTTCTCTATCCACACGTATTTGTTGCGAATGTTCTCTCTTTTTCTACGTTTTTTTTTTTAAAATATTTTTTAAAGTATTATAGATATATGGCTATTGCAGACCGGTTTCATAAATGTGTGGATATTAAACATGTGTCGAGTGAATGCGCTTATCTAGACTATATGTGTGTCAATGAATACCAGCATGGTGACTTGATTGCTCGACGAGTGCATCAGGCAATGCAGTCCTTTTTGACTCCATACACAAGCACAGGAAAATGCATAGAGTCTATTCGCTCACTGGCATGCATTTCTGTGTTCCCCGAATGCTCCACCAAGACTGAATCGTTTAGAGAGAATATTCCCAGCTACTCCAAGATAATGTACGTATTAAACTACCAAAAAAAAAAAAACTACCGTATGCTAATTATTTAATTTAGGAAAGGTATCAGCAGAACGTGCAGTATTTCGGTCGATGACGTATCTGGTCGCCTTTTAGAAATGTTCAAAAGCGAGATGCATCGCCAGCTGCCAAAGCAGAGCGCTACCGCTATTTATGCCGACAGCCAGCTCAGCTTTGAATACTGGATAGATGCAGGCGAACAGACAGCCATAGCTGGTGCTACCCAGACCATTGCGGCAGCAGGAGACATTATGATATTTGCTGCATTTTTACTGGCAGTCTGGTACTTTGGATGGCATCTGGTTCACCAATGGTCTCAGCTGCTTCAGCGCGCATATTACAATCTAGCTCACTCGCATATACTCACTCAATCTACCAATAGCAGCCATAGCATAGCCATTAGCATTTCTGAAGATAAACGCTAAATAAAATTATAAATGCTGAGCTAGTGCCACCTGGAACCATTCATCTCTTTAGAACCATGTCTCCTCCGAAAAAGCCTGCTTTTTCACTCCGCAAATGGAGCAAAGCAAACACCAGGCGTATCGTTGGGCCCGTACACCCTCACGATTTTCAGCATCTGCCTCCTCTGCCACCACGAGTAACCAAGACGTATCGCCCTAATCGGAAGCCGCTGGCTGAGATCAGCAAAAAGACACCTGAGCTGCCCATTCCGCCTTCTTCTCCGTTACAAAGGCAGCTGTCACGCAGCAAGCCCGTGGTGTCTTTGGCGGATGGCTTTGTCCTGGAGCTCGAAACTCCATCCAGCGGCGAGTACCCGGCATTGCCGCCAGACGAAGCCACGAACCAGCCCTTTCGCATTGCTGCGTGAACGGCGTCGGCAGCGGTTACAAGGAGCAAGATCTGGTCTTTTGCGAAAGGCAGAACCCATCCATACCGCCGTTTTAGACGAAATATGTCTTTTAACGCAAAAGAAAATAAATGCCTAGCTCTTTTTTTTTCATACAAAGCATCATTTTTCTACCTGTCTTTTCCGCAGCTGAGCATCTTTTTCTTCTTTTATTGTGAGGTTGTGTGAATCTTTTATATACTTTTGCCAGCCAGGAAGTCTACATTTTACATCTTTTTTAAAAAAAAACAGCAGCAAGAAATGTCTGAGGCCGACGAAATCTGGGCGGAGCTGAGTGTCGGAGTCGATGCTATACTTGACCGTTCCGACCAGGGCTTTGACAGTGCGCTCTATATGCGTATATACACGTACGTTTCTCCTAATCGTAAAGTTTTTGAATTTAAAGTGCTAACCGGTGGAATCATGTGTTTTGTAGGGGTGTTTACAACTTTTGCACGGCCCTTAAGCCGTCGCTGCCAGGCGGAGCCTACTATGCGCCCGGAGACGCAAACATGGTCCACGGATCAATGTACGGAAGACAGCTTTATACGCGGCTAAACGACCATGTGTCGCAGCATATGATTCGGGTGGCTGAGCGGTCGCGCGAGTTTACTGGCGACGATCTGCTTTCATTCTACAACCAAGAATGGATAAAGTATGGCGACGCAGCCAAAACGATCCATCATATTTTCGACTATCTGAACCGGCACTGGATTCAGCGCGAGCAAGACGAGGGCAACAATGTGTGCGACATCAATACGCTCATGTTCCGTATCTGGCGCAACAACTTTTTTATGGATGTGCGCAACTCGCTGCTTGAGTCGGTGTTTAGCTTGATGAAGCGCATTCGCGACGGGCAGGTGGCAGACTTGAATTTGGTCAAGAGCGTGGTAGACTCGTTTGTATCGCTAGGAAACGACGATATGGCCACAGGCAGCAAAAAGATGGAAGTGTACGACTCGTACTTCCTCAAGCCGTTTATCGAGGGCAGCCGGCAATACTACCAGGCAGAAAGCGAGCGTGTGCTGAAGGAAGGCTCAATTCGCAATTATATGATATGGGTGTTTAACCGTCTCAAGGAAGAAGACGACCGTGCCGAGATGTATCTGCACGAATCGTCGCTCCGCGAGTTTGGCGATGCGCTAAACAAGGTGCTTATTGGCAAGCAACGCAGCAATCTGATTTCAGAGTTTAAGCCCATGCTGGTAGCGCAAGAAAAGGATGACTTGGGCCGGTTGTATGAGCTGCTCAAGCGCTTGGGGGAAACTTCGGGGCTTGAGCCTCTACGGGAGGTGTTCCGTGAGTTTGTCAAGGAAGCCGGCTTGGAAGCGGTAAAGAAGGTGTGCGGCGATAAAGAGGCAGCCGAGAGCGTGGCCAACCGGTCGCGGCTGTTTGTACAGGCGCTGTTGACTGTACATGGTCTGTACACAGGAATTTTGCATGATTCGTTCAAAGACGATCCTGGACTGAGCAAGGCCCTGGATCATGCCTGCCAGTCGTTTATCAACACCAATGACATGTGCACGGGTCCCGAAATGGACGCTGCGCGTTTGCTGGCAAACTACTGCGACACGTTGTTGCGCAAGGGCAATGCCAATGCGCGTGCAGCAGGCGATGCTGGTGCTAGCACCGAAGATAATCTGGAGAAGCACCTGGCGCAGGTTATTTGCGTGTATCGCTACTTGAATAACCTGGACGTTTTCCAAATGACCTATGTGCGCTCCCTGGCGCGTCGGCTGGTCAACGAGCAGAGCGTGTCGTCGCATGGCGAGGAAACAATGATCTCGCTGCTTAAAGAAGTGAGCGGAGTCGACTTTACCTCTCGCTTGTCGCGTATGTTCTCTGATATTACTGTGAGCAAGGATATGTCCGAGAAGTTTAAAGACAGTCTGCGTGAAGCAGGAGCTGCCAACTTTGAGTTTGATGTGAAGGTGCTTAATACCGGATCATGGCCGCTAAAGGCTCCTGAAACCAACTTGAAGCTGCCCGCAGAGCTTGATGGGACTATTGATCGGTTTATTGAGTTCTACGATAAGCAGCACAGTGGCCGCCGGTTCAACTGGCTGTGGCAGTACTCCAAGGCAGACATAAAGATGTTCTTCCCCAAGACATCTGGGCCGGCTGCCAAAGCTGGATACACGTTTACTGTCACCACATACCAACTGGCAGTTCTCTCACTGTTTAATGCAGATAGCGGGCCCGGCACAGGCTACGACTCTGATGACGGCCCCACTTTGGCTTTTGACCAAATAGTTACTGCCACCGAGCTGGACAAGTCAGTTGTGCTAAGCGAACTGGAGCTCTTTTGCAAAGCCCGTTTGCTGAACTCGAGTGAAAACAACCAGGCTACGGAAACAGCAAAGTACACGTTGAATTCCGGCTACAAGTCCAAGCGCCTGCGCACGAACTTTGCCGCAGCTAAGAAGCCTGATCAGAAGAAGGAAGACAAGGAGATGCAAAAGTCAGTGGAACTAGACCGCAGCGTTAATATTCAAGCAGCTATTGTGCGTATTATGAAGGCCCGTAAGCAGCTAGTGCACAGAGAGCTTATTCAAGCTACCATTGACAACATTAAACTGTTCCATCCTCAAATCAGCGACATCAAGGAGTCCATCGATAAGCTTATTGATACCGGGTACATTGAGCGTGACGAGGATGACCGGAATTTGTACAAGTACTTGGCTTAAAGTTTTTTGTATGGCAAAGTAGTTTTCTAATGAATAAGCCAGGTAGATGTTAGTAAATGTTGTAAAACACCAAACGGGGCAGTGAAGTTTCTGCTAGTGCAGGTTCCTGCGGCTGCTGAGGTTGCTGTTGCTGCTGATATACAATTGTTGTATGAGACATGGTAATGGTGGTCTTGGCACTGATGGTAACTGTGGAATCGATATCGGTTGACATCCCAGAAATGACTTCTGTAGTGGGTACAGTGGTTGTTTCTGTCTCTGTAACTGTTAGATCCTCGGTTTCGGTCAAGGTAACCAAAGCACCCTGTGTACTCTGGGTGGCAGTCATCTCCATTGTGTTGGTGGCAGTCACAAACACCGTGGTGGTGGATGCAGCCAATGTAATGGTTGGTGGCAATGTGGTAGTAACTGTCTGCACATTAACATCCGAATTTACCTGAGCCAGCTCAGTGACAGATGAAGTTATGTGCTCGGTGGTTGCCAGCGTAAATGTTGGCGGTTGCAATGTTGTTGGATTGGGTGTAGATGATATAATGCTACCCGATTGAGTCAATTCTATATCTGAACTAGCCGTGACAGTGACTGTTAATGGCTCTATGCTCTTGTCAGAGTACAAAGTATAGTATTCGGTAGTCACTTCAGTACTCAGCTCCGTGCTCAGCTCCACATCAGTCTCCATGGGCAAATAAACAGTCATTGGCACAGTAGTCACATACAGCATCGATACTGTAGTAACCTCCACCTCCAACTCGCCCAACTCGTGCTCTGGCTCATCAGTATAGCTAGAGCTTTCAGGAGCTGATGATGCCGGCATAGACGTTTCCTTTTGTGCTATACCATCAGGATACACAATATAAGGCGCTTGTTGGAATGCCTTTGATCGCTGTTTCATAAGCTAAAGCACAAGGCGCCCGGTTAACTATTGGCAAAATAAACGTCAGCCAAATAACCAACAGGACATTCAGTATAATGCTCAAACATAGAAGGCAAGAATAAAGTAAAATTATTAAGCTTGTTTCTAAAACCGGATTGCTAGTATTGTATAAGTAAAAAAAGAATTCGCCTCCTTTTTTACACTCTTTTTCCTTTGAACAAGTGTTTGGAATTTCATTTATTTTAGAAGAAAAAAGCTCCACTAAACCAGAATGCAAAGCCTTTTGCTATATGGACCAAAGCTGCGTTTAGTTTGAATAGTATAATTAAGTTGGTACCAGATGATACCGAGTACTTGAATGTATATCTCTGTTTCCCTCACAGTCTCAGTGCTTACTACTTGAAGCACTATAGATTTATTTCAGTTTAAAGAACGAGTTTAGTTAGCGAGATTCTCTCTGGCAACTTTCTTTACCTTTTCCATGAGAGCCATAAGATTACTGACAATTGCATCCGCATGTTTGGATTTTTCCGCTAGCGGATCGGACTTTGGAAGAGAGCCTGTATCTTCCAAATCCAATAGATGATCCTCATCTACTGTGGAGTCAAAAAGGGTACCTTCACATCCAGGATGTAGAAACAATCTTTTATGAAGTCCTTTTGCAAGGGGTGTCAAAAGCCTGTACTGCGGCAGGAAATGCTTGATAATATCGCCTTCAAAATTATCGCTGCTATGCATATGTCCACGTTTTGCTCGTGCTGCCTTTGCTTCATCGGCGTTCCATAATTTTATGGCTATATCGTCATTGGGGTCTCTACGATCCTCGCTGACAACTCCATACGTCGCCACCCAGCACACAACATACAGCAGACTTTCCCAGTCGTCGAGTGCCGTGCGGTCCATATCAAGGTTTTCGAGATTGGCAATGCTCATATATGGCAATGTGCCCGATCTCTCAGCCCCTGCGGTGCGCTCAACCCCGTCTGTCCGGATTGCCGAGTCAAGGTCAATGAGAAGACCATGCAGCTCGTCGTGGTTTGGACCAGTGCCTACTACGAGGATGTTGCCCAGCGAAATGTCACGATGTAGAATCCCGCAGTCGTTCACCAGTGCCTGGTGGCAGCGCATCGCTTCAGCCAGCACAATCACCAGCTCGTTCTCGTCGGCTAACACCTTCATGCTGTGGCCCACTGGCGTGGTAACAATACGCCGGTGCACCCGGAATGGGATCTTCAGAGTCTCCCACTTGTCAAGAGTATTCAGTATTGCTGCTGTTGTGTCATCCGTAGCCCCATTTAGCTTGACAGTGCCGCCAACTTCTAGCTTGGGGTAGATAAAGTCCAATTGGCGGTCCTTAAGCGTCTCGTGAACTGTACGCAAGAGGCCAATCTCGTTGCGCATGTAATCCTCGTTGGCATTGTAGTGGGCCCATGCATCCTTAATAACGACTTCCTGGCTGCTGTCGCCAATGGCATCCTCAGGCCGTGCAATGATCGTGCGGGTATGTCGACCGAATAAGGCTCACATCTATTCCGTGTGCCCTGACGCGTTCTGCCAACGTAGGATCTTCAACAAATGCGTAAAACAGGTAAAAGTGGGTATCAGTAGCTTGCAGATCATGCAGGGGCACAATATGCGGGTGCAGTTGGTCCAGAATCGCTGCCAAATTGGCTTCCCTCACAACTCGGCGGTCCAGCGTCTTGGCCTTGCGTGGATCTGTACGTACTCGTAATCTGCGGATAATCTTGACTGCGAATTGCTCGCCAGTTAGTGCCGACCGCATCAGCTTGACCTTGCCATAGCTGCCCTGGCCCAATGTGCGCTCAACCTCGAATTCTCCCAGCGGCGTGTTGAGCAGAAACTGTTTTGCTCCTGCAAGCGACATGGCAATTGCCTGATGCTTGCTCCCAGCTGCTGCGTGGTCCTGCTGCAGCTTCATGGCTGACATGGCTGCTTGGAACCCGGGCTGCACATCATCTTGCTCGGTGTCGATAGGACAGATATCCCGTGATTTCATTGCCCGGTGCCTGTGTTTCTGAATAGCCAATGTGTGTGTGCGAGCAACTCTCCGTATGCTGCTAAGGATGCGTGGTCCCTTTGGTGGTTTGGCAGGCTCACTTTGGTCGATATCAAATACTGATCCCACTGCAGTTACATCCAGTAATGGCTTGAACATCAGGCTGCTTTCTCGCTGAGGCTTCTGCTCGCTGCTTTCTGTCTTTGTGTTGGCGTTATCAAGAACAATGTTGGCAAGCACTTTGTCGTCGTTGCTTTCTAGTGAATTGCAACTGTTGATAATGTCGTTGGCATTGAGCGAAGTGATTGGTGATGGTAGCTTGAGCTGTTGGATCTGAAACGGCCCTCTAAGATCTGTAATGGGTTGGCTGCGCTGGCCTTGGTTGTTGCTGTTGCTGCTGCTGCTGGGATTGTTGTATTTGTATGCTGAGCCAGATCGATGCCGCAGGCTGCGAGAATGAAGCATACGCCGTAGCGTCCGTTTACGTGAGCGGGTCTGCGGCAGATGTTTGACTTGCAACTCATGCTTGCTGTCTAGTGTATCTAGATTAACGCTAAGCTCTAAGCGCGAGCGTAGCCGACTATCCTGGTCAGATTCCAACATCGCTTTATTTTTGTAAAAAAGAAAAGAGATCTAAACCGTTAAACATTCTCTGGGGATGTATATGTCATGATTTTGGTTTATGCGGAGTAAATGATAGTAGCCAAAGCAGTGTTATGTGGAGAACTAAAGCATTAATGAGCAGCTGCTGGAAATGGCAGTGGACGATGAAAGTTACCAACAACACGTGCATAGTCTGGTTCATTTTGAGAAGTAATGGACTTGTTTCGAACTAAGAACTCAATTATGAAAAGTGCACAGTTGGGCTTAAACTCGCTGCTTTGCAAATGCATTACCACCTCATCAGTATCCACCAAGCTGAATGAGTCCACTTCTCCATCCTTTGGAAACGGAATAACGAGCCACTGGGAAAAGTAAATGTGCCATTGCGACCCGCCCAGTGCTGCGCCAATGCTATCATAAGTTTGCCCAGTGGCGGGTGAGCATCACGAATAAATGTGTGGTTGAGATACATAGCGCCCATTCTCCCAAAGTGCGACTCGTCCCAGGTAACTCGATTT